>PITA01011527.1:5958-66403 GCA_004023965.1 Spilogale gracilis | reverse complement strand
AGAGGCGGCAGAGGCAGTATGAGTTCGTGGAATGTGTGAGCAGCTAGGAAGGGCAAACGCCTACTTGTGGAGGAGTCTCATAAAAGATGAAACTTCCTGTCATCAGATAAGATGAAAGTTGGAGCCACAGTAATTTGGACATTAGGAGGTAAACCTGACCTCATTGTTAATCACAGTGTGGTGAGGTCTGCCAGACTGGGTATATACGTCTGGAATGCACAATAAAACGTAGTCCTTGTATTTTACTAACCTGTTTAACGTAAGTTTGCAGAATACAAAAGCAGGCCTGACATGTGCTCCCAGCCAAACCTGCAGACGTCATACTGAATGCATTCTGTTCGCATCCACTCGTTCGTACGTGAGGACGTACGTGAGGACGTACTGAGGACGTACCGGAGGCCAGCCTGTGCCAAGTAGTATGATAGAAACCAAGGCAGAACCACTGAAACGCTGCTGGTAGGAACTGCTGCTTCACGTTCAAGGTAGAAGTATGGTCGTACATTCAACTCTTCTAATGAATGAGAAACTGCCTTGAGCCCCCTCATGCAAGATTAGAGGGGAAACTGGTGTTGCTTTCTTAGGTCCCTTTCCCCGCTTCTGGATCTTGTAAGAACCCTGGAAACTATATGTTGACCCTTTAAGGGATGCATTTGGCTTCCCCTTCAGGCTAACATATGCTCTGATTGCCCAGCGTGCACACTATTCTTGAGGCGCTGAGGTGCTGCTGTTGGAAGTTAGTCCCTGGCTGGTGGCGCGGCTCTTTCACGGCTGGTCCGGTTGGCTGCACAGCCCCGTGCAGTACCTCCACCAACACTCCATTCTCCCCAAGGCTACAATCTGTACAGAATGGCCCTTGCTGGATCTCTCAATCTGCAGGCTTGAGCGCTCAGTTCTCTCCATCCCGAACCATCATTCTCCTCCAGTCCCACCTGCGGTCGTAAGATGCTCAACTCACATCAACTCAGGCATCAGCCCTGCAGACTCGGCCAGACCTCCCCCCATCCCCCCCGCATGCCAGTCCCCAGGGCCCACCAAAGGCCGGCTCACTTTCCTTTCCAACCGTGCTGTTTGCATCTTTTGCCAGACAACAGGCCCTTTCAGGCCCTCAGCTAGAGTGACTACCTGGGATGTCTCCAGGCCCCCTCTCCCCCAGCAGCTTTGTCTCCCTGCCTAGACACCAAAGGTCTTTCCTTGGCAATAGGATTTAGAAAGCTTGCTCCAACCACCGTCCTTGACACACAAATACCATTCACAACTTTGGTCCTAAATGGCACACTGTGCATACCTTGGACAGGAGGTTCAGGGATGAATTTTAGTATTTCGCAAACTTCTCTGAACCTAAGAGCAGCTTATAAATAAAGACATCCAAGCTTTACTTCTGGAGACTCTGATCCAGTGGGCTTCAGGTTGGACCTAGAAATCTATATTTTTCCCAACATTCTCATATGACAAAGAAGTTCACATCTGGAGGGAAAGTCCAAGTGAGTAAGTATCCACACACAGCATTTAATCCAGTAGTTTCCAATACTGAATCTGAGATCAACTTTTGATCCAACAAAGCTACCGTGCACTTACTTGGGATTTTTTTTAATTTGGAAATAATCTCAAACTTACAGAAAACTTACAAGGAAACTACAAATAATTTCCTTTTTTTTCCTGAACCACTCAAGAGTTAGTTGTTAACATGGTGCCTTAGCAAATACTCTTTAGTATTTCCCACAAAAAGGACATTCTCTCACATAACCAAAGAAAACCCATCAAAACGAGGACAGTGAACAGCAATAGGTTGCTACCTTCTACTCCTCACACCCTATTTACCTTTTGGGAATTGTTCCCCAAACATCTTTTCAAGTAAAAGAAGAGTATAGAATCCTTAGCTGTGTTTATGACATGTCTCTTCATTCTCTTACTCTGAAAACTCACTTTCCTTGATTTTTGTGACCTTGACATTTAAAGATTCCAGATAATTTATTTTGTAGAATCACCCTCAGTTTGGCTGTCTGAAGCTTTCTCATGACTCGATGCGGGCTATGCGCCTCTGAAAGGAACGTCAAAGAAGCGATGCCACAGTCCTCTCACCACATCGCACCAGATGGCCTATGATTTTGATTTGTCCCATTACGAGCACTTGATTAAAACAGTGTCTGTCAGTTTCGCCCACTATGAAGTCATTCTTTTTCCTATCTGTAATTAATACATTTTTATGGGAAAGAAATTTCAGATTATGTAAATATCCAGTTCCTTATCAAACTTTACATTTTTTCATTTCTATCAATATATATTGACGGATTCCGATTTTATCCAATGGGTTATAACCCACTACTATCATTATTTATTTTGATGTTCAGACTGTCCCAGATAATGGCCAGTGGAAGTTCCCTCAAGCCAGATCCCGTGTTCTTTAGATATATCCCCATATTCTTTGAGCACTCCTTTTTGGGTTTTTGGGGGACAAGATCTCCAGATTCATTTTTTATTAGGAACTCCGTCTGGAGAGTTGGGGAAAACTGGGCTTTAGAGGATAGACAGAAGTTTACCAGGAGAAGAGGAGGAGGGAATTTATAGCAGAAGGAACTGCTCATTTAAGGCAAGAACTCGTAAAAGCTGGGAACATTATTAAACAGAAGAACCTGCCAAGAACATTATCCTTTGGGTTGGGATGTGAGCTAGTTGTTCAGATAAGTCAACATGGTGTTACCTGCTGGTCCATTAAAACAGCTGGTCAGTCTTTTGAGGGCAATATCAAGAAACATGGCCAGAATCCTACATGAGCCAATCTGTTAGAAAAATCAATAATGTCAATATTGAAAAATTTAAATATTCTTGAGACCATACCTGTAGAAAATTAAAATCCCCACCTGCATCTCCATCTCCCAGACTTAACCACAGCAGTACTTCAGTATATTTTCCTCGTGATTTTTCCTATGCACACACTACCAATTATGGGTGGCTACATCTATGTTTTTTCCCAAAATAGAACTTAGGACATTTACTATTTTTTTAAAGATTTTATTTATTTATTTGACAGAGAGAAACACAGTGAGAGAGGGAACACAAGCAGGGGGAGTGAGAGAGGGAGAAGCAGGCTTCCCGCCAAGCAGGGAGCCTGATGTGGGGCTTGAACCCGGGTCTCCGGGTTCATGACCTGAGCCGAAGGCAGTCGCTTAACCAACTGAGCCACCCAGGCGCCCCGGCATTTACTATTTTTTTTAAGATTGTATTTATTTATTTATTTGGCAGAGAGAAACGCAGCTAGAGAGGGAACACAAGCAGGGGGAGTGAGAGTGGGAGAAGCAGGCTCTCTGTTGAGCAGGGAGCCCCATGCAGGGCTCGATCCTGGAACTCCAGGATCATGATCTGAGCCGAAGGCAGATTCTTAACGACTGAGCCACCCAGATGCCCTGAATATTCACTACTTAAACTTGCTATTTTTAATTTAACATTTCTTGGATAGCTTTCTGTATTAGTACATAGAGTTTTACTTAGTTCTTTTTAAAAATATATATTTTACTTTATTGTAATCATTCTTCTTTATGTTTATTTACACACTACATGAATAATGTGTCAATGCAAAAAAGGGATAGATGGACATCAATGGTGTGCTCCTACCCCCATTTATTTATGCTCCCTTTCTCAGAGGTAACCACTGTTGTCTCCTGGCATATGTGCTACTTGTTCTTTACTCATTTACACACACACACACGCTCACACATGTGTGTTGGGGGGTGGGTTTTCTTTTTCATTAAATGGGATATGTTTCAGGAATTGTCAAATTTCAAAGGCTGAAAGAACACACAAGTAGGACTGCAACCTGCCCATCATTCCAGGCCTTTTTTCCCAAAGCTCTCCAATCTCACTTGTATTGTAGCCACTGCAAACATATCACGGGCAATGGGAGACGAGCCACATTAAAGAAGGAGGTGTAGCACTAAGATCCCCCTGGGACAGCTGACCCCCTGGCACTCTTCTCTTGTGGCTTTCACATTACAAAACCGAGCTGAGGACAAAGAGATGGAAAGGATAGGAGAGTAAGGGAAACATGATGGGCCCCTTGAGACCTTAAATGTCTGGGGTTTAGATACAGTTCTCAGTAGGCCTCTAGACTGCTTTGCCTCTCACTGCCAGAGGGATGGAGTTTGAAGCATGTAAGATCTTGGAAAATGTGCAATTGAGCAAGGTCTAATCATCAGTGATTGGAAGAGAAACATGCAATAAGAGCCAACTGGGATTGAACTCAAAGGCGTTTTGAAAGTTTGCTTCAATGAGTTAGAATTGCAGCCTTTTGCCCCAAATTTCTCCACAAATATTCTATAGGCATTCTTTAAGCCCCAGAGCCTTTCACTAATGTTATTTAAGGCAATTTCATGTATCTCTAATTGTAGATTGTTTGCAAACTCTTGAGCAAGTAATGATCTCTAAATCCCCTCGTGTCTACTGATATTTCAAGGTAAGAGAATGCTCTGGAATCCTTCCCATTTTCCAAATGTAATAATTTCCAAAATAAATGTTGGAGTAACTGCATGGTTGATACCATGTGAACATTTTAATTCACACAATAATATTCTGGAGTTTATGGAAGCTTGGCTTCTTTCCAGGAGGTTTGAAAGTCCAAAAGTTGGCTATTTCTTCTCAGTGGGAGAAAAGGTGGAGGACATGAATCAGGATTCGTAAATTGGAGAGGAGGTCACAGGCTGAATGGCGTTAAGTAGGGGAAAGTGCAGTGCAATCTTCCATGGGAGAAAAGCCAGTTGCACAAAGAGGAAGGACTGGTTACCATTAAAGCTTTCAAAATTAGGGCCTTGGAGAAGAATTGAATGGGAAATTTAACAATCCCTTGTTTCTCTTCCTCTTCTAGACGATGGAGCTGTTGTAATGAGATCCAGGTGCAGTGCTGGATATCGGAGATCCCCATCCTAGTCTGCTTAGAAGCGCCCCAAACTTTTGATGTTTGTGGTTTGAATGCCTCCTCTTCCAAGGAGCCTGCCCTGATGGTCAGATTGCAGTCATCAGATGACATCACACTGTCAAGATGACCTGTTTCCTCATCCTTTTCCCCATAGCCTGTGAGTTTCTTGAGATCAGGATGTGAAAGGCACGTAATAATTATGTGCTGAATGTTGACTGAATGAGCCTCTCTGGCTGGAAATAATCCCCCCTCCTCTGGGCTCTGTTGGTACTTTACACTTACCTCACTCATGTAAATTTTTTTTCACATTCTACCTTGTACTCTCAATTCTGTAGATTTTACTTCCATTACCAGAGTCAGAATTTTTCTACAAGGAAAATGAGATAATGCATGTCAAGTATTTGTGCCACATCTGCTGAGTAAATGATAGCTATTATTCCTTGCATAATGAGATGGCTGGAGGAGTAGATAATACATCTTATTTCTAAAAAATAAGCTTGAGAAAACCACTTTGAACAGAGATTTGTTTTGTTTTTGCAAGAGTCACTTGCTTTGCCTTCCTCAATTATGCAACTACAGGAGACCTACTGCCTTGGAAGAAGGTAAGATGTCTGAGTCTAGAAATATCTGTTCTTTCTCATTCCTCTTGAATAGAAAGCTGCAGCTGGGGTTGGGTAGGAAAGTTGATGTTGAGTCGCACAACACCAGGGGGCACCATTCATACTGTAATCTGTTGTGATAGATGTAAATAATCCTTGGAGATAGACTCCAAGGGATACCCTTCCTTCTGAATACAATAGAAATGGCATCCCTGGAATTGTACAAGGAGGCAGCCCTAGGAAGAAGAGAGGAAAGGGTCTCTGACCCTTTTTTTTTTTTTTTTTGAGGTTCGAGGCTATTGGACCAGAAATGGATTGGGTGGTGCTCACTGATATCTGGTTGGCAGGGAAGAAGATGAAGAGAGGCATTTGCTGTAACAAAGGACTGTCTTTGGAGAGCTGAGCCCAAAGGAGGTTTCTGAGTGATGATACCATTGAGATACAGTGACAGAACATGCTGCATGTGTACTAAGTGAGCTGAGGAGCTGGAGCTGGAGGGCAAACCTTGGTGCCTCGGGCAGCCAGGGCACGATAGGGACCATAATAGCACTGCCTCAGCAGCGGACTATGAAGAAGCAACAAGGACCCAGAAAGAGAACTAAGAAACTTTTGATCAGTTCCCCACTTTTCTTTCAACATGGTGGTTGGGAGTGGGTAAAGACTCTTTGGATGGAGGAAATGTTTTGAATTCTTGAAAAATTCAGGGATGTGTGATATTGGACTTTCTGCTAATGAGGACATAGAGAGCAGTTAACTGAAGAAATTAAGATGTGATTCTATTTGGATTTCAGATGGTAAAATATCTTTCTTCTCATCATCAGCTAGCTTTATACACTCAAAGCACCTGCTACATAGGTGCCACATAATGGGTAACGAATGAGACCAAGGGACCGCAGGAAGTCCATTTTCCCAATAAAATTGAGAATTCAGGTCTTTCTAGATTAAATCTGGAGTGAACCCCGAGTTTCATTGTGAAACAGACTCCCAGGCCAACTCGAGAATGGACCTGAACCCCCACAGGGGCACTGTAGTCAAAGTACCATTCTGGTGGTGGTTCCAGAGGTGAATCTGGAACTCTCCCCCTCACGGTATTTCACCTGTTGCCTTTTCTCAAGGGTCCAAGAAGTTGAGGTTGGTGTCTCACTTGCACTTCAGGTGAATTCACTACTCTGTGTAGCATGTGCTCAGCCTGTATTAATTAATGGTTGGTCAGGTAGCTGGCTGAGTGCAAAAGTCTGATGTTGAAAGAACTAGAATAGTTCATTATCAGCTGATTCCAGACATAAGATCAGAGTGACAATTCAAGGAAATCTGCTCCTTGTGATTTTGTTTCTGTGCATGACTTTTATAATTAAAAACCTAAATCCATCTTTTCAGGAGAAATATTCCACTTCCATTTTTATAACTAGATAAACAAATGTATCCCCTGGCTTCACCTTTTCTTCTGGTCCCAGGGTGGGAGTCAAGATCTTAAGCTTTGGATCAGTCAGTGCTAGGTCTGAATCCTGTTTTTGCAACCTATTAGCTGGATGATCTTCAGCAACTCACATACTTCTAAAGTATGTCTCTGGTGTACAAAAGAGGATTGTAATTACACAGTTCATAAGATGAAATGAGAAATTATATGTCAGGCACTGTGCGTGACACAGAATGAGTGCTGCCTAAATGTCATTGTTTATTACTATTTCCTTTATCACCAGATTCCTCTCCGCTTCCTTCTTCTCCTTTCTTCGTGTTCACACATGAACCCACCCAATCTGCTGCCCGTGCTCCACGCACCCCTGGCATTGTCTTAAACAATCTTCAATGGTCTTCTCACTGCCAAGCCAGTGAATACTTCTCACTGTTGCTTCTGCTTTCTCTGGAGGATTTGACATCATCAGACACTCTTCTTTTTGGAATTTTCTCCCCTCTTGGTTTCCATGGCAATCCATTCTCCTGATTGTTCTGATGCACCTCAATACCTCCCAACCTGATGCCTGGATTTCCCTCGGGAAATTCAACCTGGTGCATATAAAGTAGGATGTACCCTCTGCCACCCAAACCAGTTCCCATTCTGGTCTTTCTCCTCCTGTTAGTGGTATTACGATTCCCCAGCCATTCAAGCAAGCTGATTTCGTCTGTGACTTCTCTTCTCTCACCCCACCCCACCCCAGTATCCAGCCGTTCTAGTCATTCTACTTATGCACAGCTCTCAAATGTAACCTTTCTTCTCTATCCTCACTGCCACAACTTTGATTCAGGCCATCATTATCTCTTGCCCAAATAGTGCAGTAACACTCTAAATTTCAGCCACCATTTTGTGTTTCTAAAATACAGATATCATCATGTCACTTACCTGCTAAAATCCTTTACAGACTTCACCCTCAAAACTGGACAGGCCAGAGTCAGGCTGCTAGACAAAAACAATAAGAGTAATCTCAACGTCATTTCCAGAGTAATTTCAAGAGCACTTTCAAGGTCATCTCTATGGCAACCTTATACTCACTTATATTCTAATATGTTTTCTTAAGTAGAAAAGAAAGAAATGGATCTAGAACCAGCACCTTGGAATTCACGTCGGCCTGGGACTGGCCATGGGAACTGATCATGTGAACACCACTCACCACGTGTGAGGGAATAATGGTTGAGAACTGCTGGCCTGGGTTTCAGTGATCACCAACTTCCAAAATTTCTTTCTCTGCTCTGCTAGTCCATATACTTGCTGAGTTCAGTGCTCAAGGATGACAGGGGTCTGTCAGTGACTCATGATAAATCGCACACGAGACTAAAAACAGACACCAGAATGATGATTTAATAATCATCAATGAGCAATAAAACTGTCAAGTAGATTAAAATATCAGCATTATATTGAGGGATGTTTTTGCTCCTTGTTATTAAGCTGCACAGGAAGCCTAATTATAATCATCATGATGGCTCTGTGAGCCTGGCTAAGACATCTGTTCCGTCTTTCTCACAGTAAGGATGAGGCTGCTAGTGGGACTGGAAATTGAGAATCTCTTGTATGTAGTGCCACAGTAGGAAGGGCCTTGTCATTAGACCTGGAAATAATTCAAAGTTTATCTTCAGCATGGGAATTTCACCCCCTGGGGCAATACTGAGATGGGAAACACTCACATTCGCTGCTCAGACTCTTACTCTGTGCTTTGCAATGAACAATCTCAGAGTTGTAAGTTTTTTCTGTCAATCCAGTTATAGTCAAGTTTGGGAACTCTCCTGTCTGTAGGTGATTCTTCATTTCTGCTCTTATTCATTGTCTTTAGGGTTTCAGTCCCATGTGGGTGGTTTATTTCATAAGTTTCCAGCTTCTTGAACTTACTCTAGACCTTAGGTTACAACAACCACCAGTACTGATGACCAGAATGGGGGAATTAATCCTTTGCAGAGGTGACTGAGGGTGTCACAGAAGTGACAAATGAGATGATTCATAAAGGACAGGTAGGGGTTTTCCAAGCAAAGTGACCTATGTTTACAAAAAGACAAAGAGGCTTGCAAAAACATGCTATGTTCTGGGAATGCTCAAAAATTTGGTATGGTTGTTTTGATAGAGTGGGAAGTGGTAAGAGAGGGAACAGGTCACATAGATCAGGGTCAAACTGGAGAGCCTCATGTACCATGGTAGGTCATGGCCATCATGGACTCCAATGAAAAGTCTAATGTCCACCCCATCCCCAATATAAGAAAAAACATTTCTTTCTGTTCTCTTTTACATAATGAGCAGGGTAAATGAGCATGTTCCTGCTTAGATAAGGTTTTGGGAAGGAAGGTTTTTGATCTTCTGAAATAGAAGAAAGTGTACCACAGAATGAGCCATGGGCATATGGCCTGGCCATGGGAGGCACTCAACAAATGCTAGCTGAATGAATTATTGGTTGAATGGATGAATGGATGAACAAACAGGTGGGGAGATGGCAGATGCCTTTATAATGGAGATAAATAGTTTCCAAAGCTGCGGAGTTGCTAATGGCCACTTCAATAAATATATGGAATGGGGGTGGAGATGCCAGCGGCAACCAGTTCCTTGTTACCTCAGTGCTGCCCTGACTGTTTCCTCTCGGGCTCCCGGCCCACAGAGCTCGGCAGTGCCCACCCACCCCCCGCCCGCCGCTCACCAGGCCTCAGAGAACCCACATTCACATTGCACTGAACTGACCACACTACTTATAAAAAAAAAAAAAAAAAGAAAAGAAACAGCTTCTATCCTTTCTCTCTTAGCCAGGAATGATCCTTTATTACAAAAATCTATACCACGAATCCTAAAGTGCATACAACGGCAAAGTCATGGCCATTTTGGTAGAGAACTGCTGCCAAACATTCACAATAATAAAAAGTGTCCTGCTTCTCTACCTCTTTTTATTTGAGAGGATGTCAGGCCCTTTGTGTGAAAGGAATCAGCCCCACAGAAAAACCAGTTACTGTTTTTTTTTAACAAAGAACAGAAAGTAAATGATTCGTTTTATTGAGTCACTGATGGAGCAAGGCACTCTGCACCTTCCAAGCCATTGTGCTGAAGCGTGTAGTGAGCACTCCAGGTATACGTTTACACTAAATTCCAGTTCAACGTGGATTCAAACAAAAAGAAAAACCAAATATTTGGGATGTCTTCTGCAGATTACTCTTGTGGTTAGTAGAAAAAGCTGACCGTCAGCCAGCTATAGAAAGGAAGTCTTTCGGAAGCATCTTCAGGGAATGTTGCAGAATCAGCCCACACTTAATTCTACTAAACCCCTCAGGCACTTACTGATCACCTGCAGCATACAAGACGTCATCCTAGGCATTGGCGGGTGGAATTCAAAGAGAGATACAGGCAGGATTAAGGCACTCTATGGCTAACATTGACTGCAGGAGAAATGAAACGGCAAGCAATAATAAGCTATGCATTAGCTCTTTCTTGGCATCAAGTGAGAGAAAAATCCCATTCAAATGGACTTAAACAAACAAAAATGACAATTCATGTAATGAAAAAGAAAGAGGTGTTGGGCCTAAATGAGGCTTGATCCAAGGACTCATTGAGTCCCCTACTCTCTCCACCTTCTGGATCTGTTCTTCAGTTTTGCAGAGTTTATGTGAAGGAAAGACGGCTTCCCACAGTTCCAGGTCTGTGTTCACCCAAATTTAAGTTCAACAGAAAATAGGACTTCTCTTCCAAAACAGGGTGATGCAAGTCTTGGATGTGAGTTGCAGTGGCTTGGATTTGTTTGCAAGCTTCTCCCTAAACTTTCACGGTGGCCATAGAGATGCCATGTTCTAATAGGTGAAGACCGTGTGACTTGCCCAGCCCTGGGGAACGGGGATGGAGTCAGCATCTGCCAAAGCAAGTGGAGCAAGGCTGACAGAATGGATGAATCCTCTGGGGGGGGCGGGGAATCAAGAGTTCTATTACCAGGGCGCCTGGGTGGCTCAGTGGGTTAAAGCCTCTGCCTTCGGCTCAGGTCATGATCTCAGGGTCCTGGGATTGAGGCCCCCATTGGGCTCTCTGCTCAGCGGGGAGCCTGTTTCCTCCTCTCTCTGCCTGCCTCTCTGCCTACTTGTGATCTCTCTCTGTCAAATAAATAAATAAAATCTTAAAAAAAAAAAAGAGTTCTATTGCCAGAAAAAGGAGAAATTATTAAAAAGAAAACACAACAGAGGAATAAATAGAGTATGATAGGAGGTTGGGGTAGAGATAGATTCTGACTTTAAGAATCTATGGAGTAGGAACAGGAAGTGAAACAGAGTTCAAATCCCTTCCTATTCTGACAATCTGTGATTATGGGGATTGCCCTAAAACACACAGTTATTATAAATGTTGGCAGTGTCATCTAGTCCCTGAGTTCTTTCTGACTCTGATGTCAGACAAGTTGGGGTTTGAGACCCAGATCTGCTCCCCACATGAGGTTGGGCCATAAAGCCGGTTTACATCTGTAATAAAGGGTAATAAGAGTCCCTACCTCATAAGGCTTTACAAGGATTAAATATGATGTTTATTACAACATGCACATGTTGAGACTAGGTCCCCAAATCTTGAGAGAGTATATCTTTACTTCATCTTCCATTTTTTTTTTTCATCCTACTGAAGTTAGGTTTCCTCCTCACCATACCAATTAAACTTCTCTTAGTAAGGCTCTGAATGACCTCTTAATGGCTAAAGCCAGTGGATAATTATAAGCCTTTATTTGATTTGCCTTCTGCATAATACTAACCCTTTTGATCAATACCTGCTCTCTCTCGAAAGTCTTTAATCAATTTTCTTCCATTATTTCTCTCTCTTTTTAAAAATATTTTATTTAATTTTTTGACACGGAGGGAATACACCAGCAGGGGCAGAGACAGAGGGAGAGAAAAAAACAGACTTCCTGCTGAGCAGGGAGCCCTGATGCGGGGCTCCATCCCAGGACCTTGGGATCATGACCTGAGCCTAAGGCAGACACTTTACCAACTGAGCCACCCAGATGCCCCCATTATTTTTCTTTATAAATTTTCTTTCCATCTCTATCATCTTTCTTTGTCTATATTCTTCTCTGGATCCTATTTCTTAGAGCACACCTTAGATTTTGTTTTTTTTCTGGGGTTTCTTTGTTCTTATAGTAGGTAGAGATTATAATCATGACTAACCAGTGTCTTCTGAATAGCCTTTCTATGTCAGGGGAAATCCCCATATTTTAGTTGCAGATTTTCCAATGTCGTCATCCATCTCTGCAATAAGGCTGCAGACACACAATCTTCATACTATCAGTCAGTTCAAACTATACAAGACTTCACAAGAAACCTGGTATCCTCAATTATTACTCTCCAGTTTCCCCATCTACTCAGGCGCTAAGCAACTATGACTCTACCTTCTATCTCTATAGATGTTTCATATCAATGGAATCACAAGATATGTGAACTTATTTCACTGAGCATGTTCTCAAGCTTTATCTAAGTTGTAGCCTGTATCGTACTTGATTCCTTTGGATAGCCAAAGAATATTCCACTGTATAGATGTATCCTATTTTGTTTATCCATCTGTCAGTTGGCAGACGTTTGGGTTATGGCAATTTCTATTATTACTACTTCTGTTTTGTTTTAGAGATAATGAAACTGAATCTCAGGGAAGTAACCTGTCTGCTAGAAAAGGACAGAACTGAGCGGCACACAAACCCAGGTGTATCTGATGCTTTAATTCTTACTCTTAACCACGACACCCCTGCATAACACTAAGCCTTTAATAACATAGAGGCCACATAAAAGCAGATGGGGCAAGGCCAACTACAATTCTCATTGGAAATCTTTTTAGGAGAATGACTGAAATTTCATCCTGAAAAGCAAGTAGGTACAACTATCCAAGAAATTTTTGAAAATAAGCAATTTTTTTAAAAATAGGAAAAGAGACCTTAGCTCTAACAGATTCCAAAACAATATAAATCTATAATAATTAAATATTAGTAAACAGCCCTTCCATAGCACTTACTATAAGCCTCTAAGAACAGTTCTAAGTGCTTTACATATACTACCTAATATTTTATTTTATTTTAATTTAATTTAACTTAATTTAATTTTTGGTAAGTAGGCTCCATGCCCACCATGGAGCACAACACAGAACTTGAACTCATGACCCTGAGATCAAGACCTGAACTAAAATCAAGACTCAGATGCTTAACTGACTGGGCCCCCCAGGCGCCTCAGTATATTACCTAATTTAATCATCATAACAACTGTTTGAGTTGCGTATACATTAGTGTCCCCATTTTGCACATGAGAAAATTGAGGTGCTGTATGGATGTAGAGCTGGTATTTGAGCTCAGGAGGTCTCACTCTGGATTTTGGGGTCTTAATCATTACCCTCCCGAGCCAAACAAACATTATCAGAGCAAACAAAGAATGCTTATCAACCATCTGGGAGGAAAGCTATTTAAGTGTCAAAATCACAAAAGATAACACGAAGTTAAAAAGCAATACACTGAAGTACAAAAAATGTCATTCTGTACCCTAAACAAACCAAAATGAAATGGAAAACAACAAATGAAAAGACAGTAGGTATAGTATATATATGGAAGATGAGAATAAATGCACGTGAAATTACCAAGAAAAATATTAAAGGACCAAATGGAGAGGGGAAACAAGGATATAAATAGACAACAATGTTCAAGAAGAAATACTTACTTGAGAAAAAGAACATTTAACCTCATTAATAATGGAAGAAATGCAAGTTACACCTATGATGATTTTTCTTTTTTCTATCGAGTAAGAACTACACAATATTGCAGAAGAGCATCTAGTTTTGGCTACAGTGAGATGTACTAGCGTCTCTAACACGCTGATACAAGCAAAAGCTGGTAGAGTCTTTCTATCAAACTGCCTTGTGATATAAGCCAAAAACTTAACTATTCCTATCACTTGATCTCTCCTGGGAATCCTGCCTAAGGAAAGAATTAAACATATATAAAAGACTTTTTTTTTTCTTTTAAGATTTTATTTATTTATTTGACAGAGAGAAATACAGCTAGAGAGGGAGAAGCAGGCTGCCCACTGAGCAGGGGGCCTGATGCGGGGCTCGATCCCAGGATCCTGGGATCATGACCTGAGCCAAAGGCAGACGCTTAACAACTGAGCCACCCAGGTGCCTCTAGAAAATACTTTATGCTTAATGGCATTCGTGACAATTCAGACGAAAAGTAACCATGTAAAATACCTAACAATGAGGAAATAGTGAAACAAATGAATCAATTATACATATTACGCTACTATAGAAACTTTATCCAAGACTATAAAAAATTGGGGAAATATTCCTGTTGTATTTTTAAATTAAAAAAAAAAAGCCAGGATACAAATTTATATCTATTACAAAATGTATATAATCACAACTATTGAAGGAATAGCCTAATGAAAGGCTTTAAGCAAGACCTATCAAATATACTAAATTGTTAAGGAATTTTGTTCTTTCCACCTTTTGTTTTTTATTTGTCAAATTTTCTCTAACGGGCACTGATTTGCTCTATAATGGGAAGATATAAAAATAACCCTCGCTTTTAAAAAACAGCTAATGGCTTGTGCTGTGTGTTGAGCTGAGTGAGTGCTCCCAGAGACAGGGGCCTGTCGCCAACTCCGCTATCTGACCCAGGGGAATACTGTGCAGGGATCTCTTTGAAGAGCCCGCTCTGGAGATAATCCTGCATTGACCTGCCGGCCTGCTGATTCCGGGGCAAGGCCAGATAAGGAATTTTAAACACCGAAGGAAACTACAGAGCAACTGGCTGGTCTGTATCAGGAGAACCCAATCAGTGCCTTTTTGTTGTTGTTGTTCCCTCTGGTCAGTGGCCCTGAAAGAAGGCGAGATTACACTGTAGCTTCTGCCCTCTGTCCAGGACTCCAGGCTCCATCACTTGACGAGCTGAGGTGTGCAACTCTGGCTGCCGAGGAATGCCCGGCTGCAGGGACAGAGGAAAATGACACCCTGTGAAGAAGGACGCAGATAACATCTCCAAACAAAGATATGTGTTCTGGTTAACAGTTTCTGCAGTCTGAGGAGCAAAGAGAAACCTCCAGCGAAGAGGGAATCACTTGTGAGTAGAGTTCCTGGCCTGCCCAGGGGAAGGCTGAGGGGCCCGATGAATTCTTCCTCCTATTCTTCATTCTTTGCTTTGTCAGTTATTAACTGGGCATGTAGGATGAGCCGGATGTGGCCCCTCATGGGTTCTGCTTCTAGACTCATACAAGAGACCAAGAGGCGGACATCAGGTCCAGTGTGCACAAGGCTATGGCTGTGATATCAGGGCTATCTTCAACTAATGGAGGAAGGCTTTCTGGAGAAAGGTGACTCCAAAGTCAATCCTCAGAAGAGGAGTTAGCTTGATGAGGATGAAGGGGGTAGAGGAAAGAAGGGTACTCGTGGGTAAGGAAATGGTTAATTCCTGCAAGCAAGAGAGGTGCAGAGCATTTGAAGAAGCCTAAGATTTCTGGAGTGGAAGATGGGACGAAGGGACGTGGTGGCTCCCAGTTCCCCTTAGATTGAATTGTGGAGAAAGGTGAGAGGAAAAAGAAGAAACACAGATTTGTGAAAGCCTTCCTTTTCTTCATCTCAAAGCTTTGTCCTTCTCCTTTGTCCCAGAGTATGCTGTTCTTGGCTCTCCCACTTCTTGTGCTGTTGTTTCCAGGCAGAGGAAATGAAGGGACAGAGGCAGTCCAAGTTCAAAGCCTGAGCTCGACATAGATGCTGTGGCCACCACAAACAGATGACCGTGATCGGCCAGGCCAAAGATGACTTCCGCTGCCCTGAATCACCACAACTGCAATCACTATGGGTTCCAGGGGTGAAGGGTGGGGGCAGGGATGTCACTCTGTCATTCCATGTAGGTTTACCACACAGTGGGCATCCCTGACGTAATCAACAGCCTCACCAGGGACATAATGTATACAACCACGAATGGCATATATTTACTTGGTGTGAGACATTCTGGGGTGGAGGGTACAACAAACAGATGTACTGAATCCTCAATACGTGTTAGGCACTATGTCAAGTGCTGGGGAGGAAAGATGAGAAAAACCCACTTAAAGTAGATCAGGTTCTACTAACCTGTGTGTACACATAGTAGAAAGAGAACAACATGGGAAATGAGTATTGAAATACAATTTAAGGGACGCCTAGGTGGCTCGGTCATTTAAGCATCTGCCTTCAGCTCAGGTCTTTCATGATCCCGGGGCACTGGGATTGAATCTCACACTGGGCTGTCGGCTCAGTGCAGACTGCTTCTCCCTCTCCCTCTGCCCGTCACTCACCCTGCTTGTGATTGCTCTCACTCTGTGTGTGCATGTGTGTGTGTCAAATAAACAAAATCTTTGAAAAAAAATACAATTTAAAAGTAAATGGTTATTATCTTCTGAACCTATTAAGATAGATCCATTAGCCCCTTTCGTAGAACTCATTTAAGAACTGAACTGCAGAGCAGGTGGATAGCTCACAGCTCCCTCACAGATGAGAAAACTCAACAAAATAGGATATGATCAGGAAACCATGAAGTCAGAGAGCCCAGAGTTTGAACTTAGGACTGTACTCATTCAACGTGGGTCCTTGGGCAATTTACTTCCCTTTCTGACCTTCAATCTCCTCATCTAAAACAGGTAACGGCAGCTGTGTACCGCAGGTAGTGCTAGTGGCCTACCCAACGACGATGTCCTCTTTGTGTTGCTCTTAAGGCTCTCCCAGTTTTGTTTTCAGAAAAGAAGTGCCTAACCTCAGTGATGGCCCATGAGTGGCTTAGGGCAGAAGCCACTCTGCAAAAGGATAGATAGTAAATAGACTTTGCAGACCCTTGACTCTTTGCCACTGATTCTGCCAACTGTCACATGAAAACAGCCAGAGCCGACACATAAATGAATGTGGGTGGCTGGGTTGAGACCAACCTTTATTTACAAAAACAGGCCATGGTCCAGATATGCTTGGTGATTGCCCATCCCTGGTGTAAGGGCACCCTGACAATTCTATTCCCAATTTTCTCCAGCTCCTCTGCAACTAAAGGTATCCACGTGACCCAGTTATGCCCAGTGATACCTAAGTAGAAGCCTCACGAGCAGGTTTCTGGGAAAGTCTCCACTTTCCTGATGAAATGGAGACTAACACGGCCAGCCCTGTACTTCCCTCTTTATTCTACCCTGGATGTGGATGTGATATCTGGAGCTGATGCAGCCATCTTGCAATTAAGAGATGAGAAGCATAAGACTGTCAACTTGCTCAGGTTCATGATAAAGAAAAAGGAACTCGTGATCACTAGATGTCATCACTGAGAAGGTGAGTCAATGTCAGGATCACCTACTGCACTACTAAACCCATAATTTTTTTAAGTCACTGTGTTTAGATTTTCTGCCTTTGCAGTAAAATCTATTTTTAAGTACTTTCTTTTTTTTAAAGAGATTTTATTTATTTATTTGACAGAGAGAAATACAGAGAGGGAACACAAGCAGAGGGAGTGAGAGAGGGAGAAGCAGGCTTCCCACCGAGCAGGGAGCCTGATGTGGGACTCGATCCCGGGTCTCTGAGATCATGACCTGAGCCGAAGGCAGTCGCTCAACCAACTGAGCCACCCAGGCGCCCCTAAGTACTTTCAATATATCACAGGTTCACTGTGAATATGAGATGGGCTTCATATACAAGTCATATAGTAGATGCTCCAAAAAGTGATGGTTCTCTTCACAGTTTATTTTCCCAGAGAGCTGATATCATTCCTTCTGTGTTCGGTATCGTTAACATTTTGCACAAGGTTCTTTTAAGAATAAGTCACCTAGGATGGAATATTTTTCAAAGCCATTTCTGGTTTTACTCGAATTTTAATCTTCTAAGGCCTCAGAGAGACTAGGAAAGGGAAGGACTAGAAAGAATGTCTAGTTTAGCAGAAGACTGAGCATGAGAGACTGAGCAATTGTTAAACAAATTGAAGAAACAATCTTTCCCCAGTAACTGTTAATGAAAGGGTCCTTCCACATCCTTGTACCCAGCTGCACGCCTGCCTGCCTCCCTGTCCCTGACTCCAGCTATGAAGCTAGAAAGCATGTAGGGTGCCTGGAGTCATACGTGGCTCACAGGAGACCTTCCATGATGCTAGTCGATGTTTCCTTCCTTTCTTCGCCAGGCCTGGCACCCTTGCAGTCTTAGTTTATTAAAGAATCAGGCTCCATTTGCAAGGGAGCCCCATGAAGAAGACACCCGAAGCCCAAAGAAGCAGGACAGGTCGGAGAATGATTAGTCCAAGGATGGAGCAAGAAGAAACAAGGGTTTAGGAATGTTAAGGGTCAAGCAGTTCAGAAACAAGTTTCTGAGAATCAGATGCCTGGGATCTTTTTCTCTTGAAATAGTGCTCTGTGTGTGTGTTTGTGAGAGAGAGAGAGAGAGAGTTTCTCAGCTTAAAGTACCCATGCAGAGACACAGCGGCCCAGAAATGTTTGCACAACTATGGGTCAGTGGGCGGGTTGGATGGATGGATGGTTCCTCGGAGACAGGCCTGGCTATGTGAGCCATGCGCAGCAGCAGTCTGGCTGTTGCCTGGCCTGGCCTGGCTTTCTGAGAACTTTTCAAATTCTCGGTCACAACTACTCAATTCTTCCATTATAGAGTGGACACAGCCACAGACAATACGTAAAGGAACTCCTGCAGATATGTCCCCATAACACCTTACAGAATCAGGTGATGGTTGGATTTGGCCCATGGGTCGCAGTTTGCCCACCCCGCTCTCTCCTCTGTCCGGATCCGGGACAGCACCTCCTGGGACCACAGCTTCCATATTGCCACCTGCCCGAGGATGGAGACGGTGGGTGGCACATAACAGAACCTGGTCCTCTGGCGGAAACCTCTACCCCGATACGCCTGGAACCCATCCTCCCTATGTTTCCTATCTTGTGAGACAGGTGACTTCTTACGTATCCTGTCCACTTGAATGGGTTTTCTCTGGTGGCCAAGAGCACCCTAGCTACCAGACTTCCCTAGAGGAAGTGCTCCCATGTGTCTGTGTCCCTCACTAGCTCATGATGGAATAGGAAATGCACTAAGGGCTGAAAGCAGGAAAAAGAAGGAAAAGAGAAATGCTTCCTTAACTGAAGACTTGTCTAAACAAAAATCCACCTTATTTTAGGAGATTTTAAAACCCTTTAGACATTGCCATACTGCCCAACAGCCTGAACTGTCACCTCTCTCCCAGTGTGTCCAGAGAGCTTTGGAGATGACTGGGACATGGCGCCTGCCCTGGCTTTGTGAGCTAACCTCACTGAACCGCTCGCTTATACTGTCCTTCATCTGTCTCTTTCTTATGTATGGACTTTACCTCCACCAATTTAGAGAGTCGCTCTTTGATGGTAGGGAACTTTTTGTTGCTCTGACAAAGTCAGGCACCTAACAGTATGCAACACGTGCATTAACTAAATTTTTGAAAGGGTATTTTCATGAACATACTACAGAAATAAGAACCATTGGTAGTATTTCAAGCAGTCCCAATCTGATTTAAGCTACCTATTGCAATAATAAAATAATAATAATAATAATAATAATAATAATAATAATATTGAGTCTATCTGGGAAATGTTTTTAAATTCAGCTAATTTTGAACTTGGTTCATTCTTTCTCTCAGGGGAATGTTTGCCCTGCAATGGAACTTGTACAGTATGAGCTTGTCCTGCAGGAACTGTCTTCCAGCCTTTGGTTGTTCCAATCAGCATATCACAACAGGCATGGGTTTACGGGTTTACCCCTCTTTTTCTGAAACTAACAAGACATTTATTGTTTTGCATGAGTATCAAAGATTGGTTGGTAACTTTGCAGCAGTTTTCAAACACAGCTGAGTAAAATACAGACAACTAGTAGGTAACGAGAAATTAGGTTATTATGGGAAACAGGAAAAAAAAAAGAGACAAGAACAGTCTAGTTTAGACTTGCCTTCCTTACCACCTCTATGCAATAAAATGTGGTAATTTGATCCCAGTTGATATTTTTCACTAATAAATGGCCCCAAATTTGTATGAATTATAAGAAAAGTGCAATTTTACCAGAGAGATTACTTAAAGGTGGTCTTAAAAAACAATCATGGGGATCTTTTTAAAACTGAGATTCCTATAAACTGTACAAACCTTTTTAAAAAAATTATATTTTTCCTGACTGTACAAATAATGCATAACATGCATATGCTCCAAAGCCAAAGAAAACCAGTATTCCTCTCTCTTTCTTACTCTCTCTCTCACACACACACATACCCACACATGCATGCACACACACTCACACACACAGAAAAGATAGATCTATTTTAAGGTCTATGATTAAGATTACATTGTTTATCATAAACTTTGTCCCAAACCATTAAGAATTTTTTATTAAAATTTGTAGGTGATGTTTCATCTTATTTTTCAGTACATTATATCCTCCCCCCATTTTAGTTTAGAAGATAAGATATATAAAATTTTAGATGAAAATTATACACAATCCTATTTTTTAGTACAACTATTCTTTTTTCCCTTTTAGACCTGAAGCTATTTTGTATTCTATTACATAGTAAATACCTCTGAATTTGACCATGGAACCCCTTCTTCAGAGAATATTTTATGGTATTTTATGGTGGTTCTCAAAGTGTGTGCCCTGGACCGACAGCAGTATCATTTGGGAATACTGTTGGAAATGCAAATTTTCAGGCTCTGCCTCAGACCTGGTAGATAACGAGAATTGCCCTGGAAGAAGGCAATCTGTGGTTTTTTTACAAGCTAACCAGGCAATTCTGACGCTCACTTTTTGGGGAGATGCAGAACAACCTTTGGGAAACAATTTGCGAAACTGAATTTCTGACCAGTCTCTATATTTCCTGGAGGAAGGATACAAACTGCTGGCTGCCTCCGTTCCCTCAAGGGTAGAAGAGGGATAGTCGCTGCCTCCCAGGATAACTATCAAGCAGAATAATTAGTAAAAGTGTTTTGTCAACTACGTGGTAAAGGGATCTATAGATATTAGTTATCCTTACGGTGACCTTGAATTTCAGCTGAAGAACTTATATTACTAAGCTCTGGGGAAAGCCAAGTGGAATGTGGACACAGATGGTTCTTAACTTTCACATAGTCAAGTTTTCTACAACTCGATTTCCACACATTATCCATGCCACCCTTAAAATGCCTTTCCCACACTGACTCGGGAATTTCCTACACTTGCAGTTTAATGAGCGATCTGAGGTATCCCATGGCTGCGCCACCTGCCAGCCCTGCTTTGGCAGGGTCACATCTTTTCCTACTGCACAGTTTTTGTGCATATTTTATTGCAGTTAGCCATTATGATTTACAAAGAGAACCAGAGGAAAACAGTAAGCAACACAGCCCTCAGCCACGCTCAGTTCCTCTTACATTTCGCTGGCAGGCTTAGGCTATGATTCTTCAGGTTTTGTTTGATGCATGGGATAACCTCTCAAATATCTCCTCCTGACACAAATTTGTATTTCCTTCAAATTCTCGTCTGCTCCCAGAGTTATTTCTGCTTCCTCTGGCTGTTTCTTCTTGCTCCTGCTTTGTCTTGAGGTCTGGTGATCCCCCGATGCCTGGGAATCACTGGTTGTCTGTTCGTACTTTTATGATTTGTGGTACTGGCGTGGGCTCCCTCTGTAGCTGCTGGGGCCCGTGTCCCTCCATGAGCTCTCCCCAAAAAGGCAGGGTGGCTGTGATCTTCTTTTATGTGGGAAGGGCCTTGACCGAGAGACTCCACTCAAGGGACTCGGACATGGGGAAATAGGCTGAAGACACCTCATGCTCTCCGTCCTCACCTCCTGCTCTTGTCGCCAGGCACCTTTGGACTTCAAGGAAGATTTCACCTCAGCTCAGATCATTTATTCCTTCTGAGTCCATTCTAGAATTTTTGATTTATCTCGCTTAACCCTCTTTTTCCGACACCGCCCCCCACTCACTATCCCTCTCCAGATAGGAAGTTCACAGTATTTGGAGGGATATTCTCATGGGGGTTTTCTCTCGGGGTCTAAGGCTGCTGCTGGTACGGGCAGTGGCAGTGCTGATGGTGGGGAGAGACACAGGACCGGCCTTGCCTCGATGCTGGTCTGTAATTAATTATATCGTCATTAACGATCCCGGTAATTATCTCAGGACCACTACTACTCTTGACTTAGAGTCATCCTGACTCTGAGCTGGGAGTTTGTTTTCATCTTTTGTCTTTCTCTCTGATCCGATCTATTTTTTATAGATTTATCTAGGATAGGAGTTCTCTAGTTATAGTGCCTGAGCGGCAGCATCAGCAAAACCCAGGAACTTGCTAGAAATGCAAATTGTTTATTAAGACTGCTGATGAGCATGTGGTTGTTTCTAGATTTTGACTATTACAAATAAAACTTCTGTGAATATTGTTGTACAGATGTTTCTGTGGATATATTTTTTTTTCATTTCTATTGAGTAAATACTTAGAAGTGGAATTGTAGGACAAATCCAACGTGACACAATCCAAAATTCTTCGTAGCTATGATCCACTAATGGTACAGTGTTACAGATTTACTCTTTTTATGGTTGCCAGATAAAATGCAGTGAGTCCAAAATATTTCATTTAGGGAATTCTTCTACCAAAAAATTATTCTTTGTTTACCTGAAATTCATATTTAACTGGATATCCTGTATTTCTCGATTTTTTTGTGTGTGCTAAATATGCCCACCCTAATTCCTTTTACTATCATGTATGTTATCTTAAGAGCTTTGGAAGGAAGAAGAAGCAAGATTTACTTGTATGATCATTCCACCATCTTAATCCAAGATAGAAACTTGGCAGAAAAGCCTCATAATCCACTTATTAGTCTGTTCCTTCCAATACAAAAATATGCTGCCCAAACCAGTGAAAATTTACCATTAGAAAGTCCTCTTTCCTAGCACAAAATCACAATATCTTCTGTCTGCAAAATGTCATTTTAAGTAGCCTAGAAGCAGAATTTGAGGTAAAAAAAAAATTAGATAAGGAATTCTCTTGCCTGGGGGCACCTGGGTGGCTCAGTGGTTAAGCCTCTGCCTTCGGCTCAGGTCATGATCCCAGAGTCCCGGGATCGAGCCCCACATTGGGCTGCCTGCTCGGGGGAAGCCTGCTTCTCCCTCTCTCACTCCCGCTGCTTGTGTTCCCTCTCTGGCTGTGCTTCTCTCTGTCAAATAAATAAAATCTTAAGAAAAAAGAAAAAAAAAGAAAAAAATTATCTTGCCTGTATTAAATGTTCAATTTGTATTTTGAACATTTTTAATAATCACATATATTGTATTAACATTCAGGTTTCTATTTTCAATCCAAGATTAAAACATTTATAACATCTACTGAGGACTTTATCTTTTTTTTTTTCAGCTCTTAAGGATAAAATTCCTCACATATCATATAAGGCTACTAGATTTTCATATATTAAACTTTTCATGTATGTTTTCAGAAACTTATTAAGCACACAAATAGACCCGCCTCCAAAAAAATGTAATGGGCAGGAAAAAAATTTAGACGTCACCATTAGACCCTTGGGCTAGAAAAGGAAATATCTAGGTGTTTCATGAGCTTTCTAGCAAGCTTAACCAATTTTGTCTCCCTACCATTTTCTTCTTGTTTTACCAGATAAAGTGTGCTGGTGTCATTAGTTCTCCATTAGCAGTTATGGATATTATGAGATTATTACACATCCTGCCTATGAATATTTTGGACTCAAGTTTCTTTGTCCTGTAATTTTTAAAATATGGGCTCCTTCTACCCCACAGCTGTGGTACAATCTCTTGTGGTGAGCTGGAGGAAGGACGCCACCCTGGCTTTGAGGCTTCTGGCGGAACATGAGTCTTGTGTGGCGGTGGTTACCCCTGGTTCATTGCTGAGAAATCGTGTCCAAGGCTGATCCCCAGTTTGGGTTTCTCCTATGCATTAAATACTGTTAGTGGTTTCAGTCTATTCATTTTTCCCACTTGAATAAAATAAAAACTCCTTGTGCAGCAGGATTTCTGGGGGTGGTGGGCAAAGCTTTAGGTCCAACAAAAGCCAGGTTGCTCTGCGTCGACTGGATTTACTTCTGTTTTACTCCAGCCACTGTCTCGAGAGGCAAGAGAAATTCTGTCTCTAAATGTTCTACAGAGTTTTCGTATCTGGTAGAAACATTAAGGATCATGATAATAATAACCAGAATTTACCATATACCAGGTTAAGGACTAGTGTAAAAATTCAGCACGTATGTCCTGCTTGATGAGAGTCATGACCACACCCAGTATCAGGTATGGAGTCCCATCTATAAGCCAGCTGCTTCACCTACATTATTCCATCCCCACAACTTCCTGAGAGACGTGCTCAGAGGCCAGGAAATCAAGGCACTGCTCGTTAAGAAGTATGCCCAAGATTAAACAGGTGCCAAATCACAGAACTGGGATGTGAATGCAGACTCTTGGGCCTTTTTCATAGAATGCAGTCAAATCGATTTTTATGCTTAAAAGTCACTTGGTTACTCATTACTTTATTTCACTTTGACAAAAACTTCCTCGGGAAGAAAAGCAGATAGCCTTATCTCCACCTTAAAGGTAAGGAAAATGAGACATGAGAAGGTCAATGGCTTGCCCAACCTCACACATGAATAGCAGAGTGGGTCCAGCGTCCCCATTTCTGGCCATCAACGACATGCCTTTTCTGCTGTTCACCCACCTGATGACCGGGTGAGTTCCTGTTAAGGGAGCACAGTTTTAAATTCCTGCACTCAGAGCAAACCTTAAGAGGGCCATCACCCTTGAATTCCAAGTTCCCACATACACATTGTTTATACCTGGTCTAATCGCGGTAAGGAAATAGGCAGTTGTTTAAATATCCAAGAACCCAAAGCGCCTTAGTGTGTGCCAGCAAACATTGATCTTCAAAGATAGAGTCCTCAACAGTTTTGCATTCCAAACCACACTTCCCAATAAAAACGTCCTCCGGAGCAAGTTCCAAAGTAAGCTCCAGGCCCGGATCCCAGGCCCTGAGTTCTATGGGAGGGCGTCATCCACAACCCACCGGAAATTTGGCACGTTGTTTAGACAACCCGTCTCCAGCGAGCTGCCTTTGATGGCAAAGCCAGATGGGCTTCTCTGGGCACCGGCTGACCTCTTCCTGCTCACCTTCACGGGGCTCTCCTCTTCAGTGGCCCTTCCCCTCCAGCTCCGAGTGCCCTGTACCAACGATCCTCTTTGCCATGAAGATACATTGACTCAAACGATCAGATAACTATGCTGATCATTTTTCTTGGCCAATCAATGCTGTGTCACTTCAGGTCTCTGGAAAATCTCCTCCAACTATTTGACAGCCCTATCTACTTACAGAGTTCTTAAAACCTTCATGCAGGTTGAGCCCAGATTCTAATTTCAAATCTCCGTTGGCTCACACTTGGGATATATTCTGTCTTCCATCTCCAGCTGGCCCACTGTCATGCCCTTTCGTCTGGAACGAAGACTTCCCCACATTCATCTCCACATTCCTCACACTTACACTAGTGGAATTTATAGCTTGCTAAGTAAGTCAGCCTTGCCCCAGAGAGCAAACAAGGGGGAATTCGGTTCAGGGCTTGCCTACTGGGCAGAAAATAGTCAAAGTTCCAATTTTTGACCATTTTGCCCAAATTTTCCCTCCTTTGCCCTCTTTCCCCACTTGCAAGACTTGCCTTCTGGGCATCCAGCGCTTGACCTGAACACTGTCTGGTTAAGGTTCCGGTGCGGGGAGAGGGGAAGGCCGACGGAAAGTGTGTAGAATCAGACCCTTTTCCTGCTCCGAGCCATTCCTCAGCAGTCCAGTAGGAGGTGTTCCTGAAGGATGCATTGACTTTCAGGCCACCGGGTAAATCACTGCCTATGAAATGGCCTGTGAAATCGGGTACATTTCTACCCCACTGTACTGAACGGTAGCATGGATGCCCCTAGGAGCTCCCACAACTTCTCAGAGTTCTTGAAAGCAACTCAAACAAAGAGTCAGGGTCCGCTCAGCCATTTCCTGTTTTATGGAAAGCAGACACTTAGACTCATTTACGCATTCATTCAACAAACATTTTTTGTGTCCGGCTCAGGGCAAGTATGAGTTATGCCGAGGGTACACCAGGGAAACACGAAATAACAATAATCCTTGCCTTCAAAGAGGCCCAGAGCCTCAGGAAGGACTCACGCCTCAAGCCCCATTCCTAGTTCGGGTGGCTTGACCCCTCCTGACCTCCTGACCCACTACTGAGGGCTGGCAAAGAATTGACCTTCTCTTCTCATTTCATCCCTCTTCCCCTTTGGCGGGGGGGAGGGGGGGGCATGAAATAGAGAATGTCAGGTACAAGTTCCCCTTCTCTCCTTGTGTTTATCGTTTCTTAGCCTCTGGTCATCTCATTTACCTTGTCCATAAAATAGGAGGTACTATTTCTGTCTACTTTGTAGAGGTGCTATGATGACTCAGAATCACGGAAGTAAAGTGCCTGGCACAGAGCAATTGCTCAAAAAACCATGGCAGCTATTTTAGTAAGAAATGGAAAGAGGCACAGTAGTTGTCCCCTAAGTCTATTAGTTGTCCCATAGCTATTGATATGGTAATTCGTTATCCTCAATCCAAAACTCCAAGTGCTGATCCATCCAGGGGAGGCTCAATGGATGGCCGTGGAGGAGTTTTCCCCTGGCTCTCTTCTCGGCCAGCATCACCCAAACCCTGTTTGTACAAGCCTTTCTTCTCTGTCCTCAGGAGCTCGGGCGGCCGAGTCCTACCTGCTGAAGCTGTCTGCACGGCCAAGGGTCAGCAGTTGGCGAAGCCCAGCCAGCCAGCTGCCGTGAAGTGATACTTCTGAAGGAAATCCTGGATCGGTCCTGCGAGGGAGCTGTAAACTGCAGCCTGGATTAACCCGGGCTGTTCCCCAGGGTGTCTCAGCTGCTCACCCCCTCGGCTGTGGGCAGCTGGGCAAGAACTCCAGGACGCCGCTCCCCCGTGCCCAGAATGGCCGGAGGAAACAGTGGGGATTCCTGATCCGGACAAGCTCTCTTTCCCAGAAAAGGGATTAAGTGTGCCCTGACAAATTTCCCTCTTCCATCATTCTTTCCTGAGGAGTAAAGTGGGTGAAAACAAGAGACCTCTCCCTCACCCCTTAAACAATCCCTTTACACAGCTCCGCTGCCCTCACTCTGCATCTGAACAAGCCATCCGCTGCTCTACGCCACCGGAAGGGTCTGCAGTCTTGGTAAAATGAGGCAAATAATGCCAGCCGTGGAGGGGTCCAGTAAGAAGTAAAGGGCAGATCGCACGTGAAAGCACGCACCCAACTCTTTGGTCCATGGTGAGGACAGAATGAGCGTTAGGATTGCCTTTTTCTGAATAATTGTGGAAGGCAGTGTTCCACAGCGTGAGGAAAACATCCCACACGTCTCTCTCAGAGCCCTCTTGTAGAGGCGACCGAAATCTGCCTCAAAGTCGATGAGAAGAAAAATAAAAGGAATTCACTGGCTCATGGAATTCATAGGGGTGGCTAGACCTACAGGCTCAAAGGAGGTTGTCCAGGCTCTTTTTCTCTGTCTTTTAGCTGGCTCCTCATTCTCTCCTGCCAGAAACAGCCTCTCCCCATGTGGGAAGGAAGAAAGGCATGGGAATCATGATCCAAAAGGAAGGGTCACACATTCTCTCCCAGTGTCCACCTTTTAAATCTCATGGTTCAACCTTGGCCTTTTGTGGGTCACGTGCCCCTTCCCTGGACCAGGAGTCAATAAACTATGATGCACGCGCCAAATCCAACCAACCTCCTGCTGTCAGACAGTGTGTCCAGAACGGTGTTGTCATTTTTAAACAGTTGGGGGGGAAAAGCCCAAAAGAAAGATCATATTCTCTAATTCCTGTAAATTATAGGAAATTCACATTTTAGTGCCCATAAATTTCAGTTTAACTGGACACACCGCAGTCATTCATTTACGTACTGTTTATGTCTATTTTCCTCTTCAGCAGAAGTGGAATAGTGGTAACAGAGACCAGAGTGGGCCACAAAACCTAAAATACTGCTGCCTGCTCTTTACAGAAAAATTGTGCTGACCTTGCCCTAGACCAGCCATGGTAAACAAGAAGACAGGACACTCTGATTGGTCGGGTCTGAATCATGCACCCACACCTAGGAGAAGACAAGGTAAGAGAAGTAGTAATACTTTACACTTCGTGAGCACTTAGAGTGTGAAACAATGCTATCAGCAATTCATTTGTATGATACACAAAAATACTAAGGCACAGAAAGGTTAAGGAATCTGTCCAAAGTGACACAGCAAATAAGTGGTAGAGCTGAGATTGGAACCAGGCCATTTGACTCCAGAGGTCACTCTGGCCACCATTCAGGTCTGTCCCAGCCAAACAACGTGGGATGGGGAGCAGGACGGTTCTGTGGGTAAAGAGGGGTGTTGGGGAAAAGAAACAGCACCTAATCATAACAATGTCAGATCACTATGGGTTTGGGAAACTTGTGCTTAACTTCTCAGAACCTCAAGGGTTTTTTTGCTTTTTTGTTTTGTTTTGTTTTGGTCTAGTGTGAAATGCGGTGAGATCTGCCCATTGGGGTGGTAGTCATGGTGCTCGGTAACGTTCATGGTGTACTCACTTGAGGCTAGTCCAAAGTACTTTGTGGATGTTGTCTCTCTAAGGAAGCCAGAGCTTGGACAGTTTACACAGGGTGCCCAGGGTGCACGGTGCCCTGACGGGAAGCCAGTCTGTCTAACTCAGGCCTGGGCACCCAGCCGTTCCAGCACACCGCCCCCCCCACCCCCCCACCCCCGTCCCAGAGGATGAAGAGAGACCAGCTCTCCAGGGGACACAGTAGAGAGTCTGACACATTTAGACACTCCACTTAGGCTAGTTTCTTCTCTTCCTCTTTCTTGACTTTTCCTATTCACATAACAGAGATGTGTATGAGCAAGAAATCGATACATATGCTTTGGAAGAACATTTTAAGTAAAAAAAAATTTTTTTTTAAGATTTCATTTATTTATTTGATAGAGAGAGAGATCGCAAGTAGGCAGAGAGGGGAGGGAGAGAGAGAGAAAGAAGCAGGCTCCCCGCTGAGCAGAGAGCCTGATGCGGCCTCGATCCCAGGACCCTGAGATCATGACCTGAGCTGAAGGCAGAAGCTTTAACCCACTGAGCCACCCAGGCGCCCTTAAGTAAATTTTTTTTTTTAAATCTCCCTTTAATCCATCTTGCCATCAAAAAGGCAGAGCAAAAATAGTAAAGGTTCAGAGAAGGGCAGCAAAAATAATGTGTGGCAGGCATGGCAGAAAGCATGCCATGAAAAGAGCATTCCAAAGCCAGGGATCATTTCATTTGGAAAGGCAAGCTCCCAGAGGCACAATGTTTACAGTATCACAAGCTGACGACAGGTATAGGAAACGCTAATCAGGACCTGGTATTTACTTTTCCCCCAAAATACAAGAACCAGACTGTTTAACGCATTGTATAAGAGTCGTGTCACCTTCCACTTTGGAATGCTATCAAAGTGAGCTCTCCCCTCCCTTCCCACTGCCAGGTTGCCAAGCCACGCCTCCAACCCCACTCCGTACCCCAGAGTACCCCAGACACCGTGCTCTACACGTACTGTTCAGAACCAAGGCTTCTAGCAGGAAGGTATTGTGACCAGGCAGACCAGCCCCCCGCCTTGTTATACATGAAGGACAAGCCCAGTAATGGTTTGTCCAGATCTGCGGGCTGAGCTCGTGACACGTCTAGATGGCAGGGCCCTGCCGACCAAGGTCCCGGCTAGACCTCGACGATCTTCCCGAGACTCAGCATCCTCATTTCTAGCGTGGGTGAAAGATCAAAGCAGGGAAGTAGCCTAATGCTCAGTTCAGTATATTCTGGCTTAATGCTAAGTCTAGCACTTTCCCCTCCATTCTGCTCCTTCAAATACTTTCCGTAGGAAAAGACCGCAATGCTGGATTGCTGAAAAAGCTCGGAAGATGCGTCCCCCCCAACCCCCGCCCCCCGCCCCTTGACTTCCCACCATCAACAATAAAGTCCAAACTTCAAAAGAAACACACTCACAAATGATGTCCACTTTTTCCCGGAGTGGAACCCTGCAGTCAGATACTGGCCAGGGCGATCCTTGAACAACTTGGTTACAATCCAAGCCTGTTTTCAGTGGGGAATAAAGTTCATGTTTTGGAGGCAGTATCCTTGACTTTTTTATCCTGTTATTCAAATATTTCCTAATAATCTTCGGCATTTATACACTCAAGAGACCTTGAAGGAAAAGGATGCAGGGCTCCAGTCTTTTTTCCTTCCTTTTGCTAATGAATAGATGTTTTCTTTCTGAATTCACTGGCCCTATCACCCTATTTTTTTTCTAACACTCAAACAACCCTCCAAGCCAGAGGTCAACTAGCAAATGGAAAACCGTAAGTTACCAAGTTTTGGGTTGGACTTCATGCCACGAGTGCCTTTTCAATATGAAAAACCTAAGTAGCGAGGAATTGAAGTTTAAGCCAACCCATACATAAACGCCTCAATTAGGAGAAGTGTGGGTGTTTCTGGTGCCACCTATCGGTCATAGCGAAAGACTATCTGCAGTATGGTCGGTCCTGCATGTGAATGAATACGAAATGGAATTCACGCGGTAGCAGTCCCGGTAACATTTTTCAGTAGGCCGGCTGAATGTCAAAATAGGGTGACTGTTGCTTGAACATCATCTTTAGTCCCAGCTACTTGGAAGCATCAGACTATTTTATTAGGTGGGGTTTGCCTTGGTTTACTCACCAACTAGATGCGTAGAGAGAAGTATATAATGAGGCATAATCTCTGGGAACTCTGAGATTAATGAACCAATGCTCAGACTCAAACGATTTTGGTGTCCTGCCCAGATCCCTTTACCAGCAAGCGCCCAGGCAGTTTCCCTGAGCTGCTGGCAAGTTGGCTAATCTGATGCACAGCAACCCCCTTCTCTGGAGAATTGCCCTTGACCAGGAAGCTCCATGCACATGTACACATTCGTGCGGCCTTCACAGCTGGTGGCCAATGACTGGCTGTCGTGCAGGCACAGAAGGACAGCCCTCCTAACCTCAAGGCGACACTAACACAGTGGGGCGATGCGTTGCTCCAGAACTCCCCACGCGATCAAGCCGAAGCCAAATTCTTGCTTGGCCCCCCTTCCCTGTCCTGTGTGGTTTCTTCTTGAAAACACTCCATAAATCACTTGAACACAATTCATCTCAGGCTCTGCTCCCAAGGAAGCTGACCTACGACAAAACTATCCCACGGAAAGCCGTATCTGTAATGATGGAAGTCATGAGAGCAAAACAGCCCTTCGGATCTCTGAGTGTGGTTTTTCCCGACATGCTCCAGGGGCGAAACAAAGCAACTCTTCTCCGTGGGCTGTAGGGCCGGGATTAAACAGCAGCAGTGATACTGCCCTGTGGGGCCAAGGGTCTGTGTGATGATATAAAATATATCCTTGAAAAATGGCACTACGCCTGCATTTTCTGAGAAATGCATTTAGTTTCAAAATAGTACATCCGTGCTGGCATTAGACCTAGTGCTCCCAGGGGCAATGAGGAATGACCTGGAATCGGAGCACTTGAGGCCTTCCACACTTCGGAATCTTCTAGAAAGGCCAGGACTTTTTGGCTTGTGCCAAAGGAGAAGGCTGGGGAAAGGAGAAAGCTCTGCGGGGGACAGTTCTGGGAATGTCCTAAGAATGGGTGGCTGATTGGGTCGGGCTGTGGCTGCAGAAGGGGCAGCCGATTCTCCAGAAGTCACGGTGCCCAGGAAGAAGCCGGAAGGGTGGGGTCCGGTCGGGCCTGGGGGGTTTGATTCTCCTCCAACTTCCTGACTCAGTTTCCTCATCTACAGAATGGGGAAGTCTAATATTCACCCCCTCAAGTTTTGGGGGTGGGCTGAGCAGAGCTAGTGTCAGTTTAGCACCTGGTATACCTTAGCCAGGGACTAAAGGGCAGCTACTTTTCTGCACTTGAGTCGGAGCCTCTCCCAATCAGCCAGGCTCCTCTCACTAATAAGGGTGATATTTTGGCCTTATTTATTTATTTATTTACTTACTTATTCATTTGTTTACTCAACTCGTTTCAAACAATTGGGGAAAAGGATGCCGTTTACTTAGACCTCTACTGGGGAGCCCCCTAAAGAGCTAGTTTAATTTTATTTCTAATTTTTTAATTAATCCTCAGATTATTATGGTCCTTGCATAATGTAAGGCATTCCTGTATGCTTGAGCAGACTGGACAGGGTTCAGATGTGCCCCACTTTGGGTAAGCGGGGCTAAAATGTAGCCTTCTTCCTCTCACAAGCCATGAACTCCACCGGTGTCCACCAGGAGGTGATACTTTACTAGTTCTCATAGAAAATGGGCTAGAAGAAGCTCTCACATTGTATAAGCCCTTTGCTCAAGGCTAGAGCCTTCTTGTGGGCAGAGCAGACTATGAGGACCCCCAAAGAGAAGACCTAAGCATCGTGCTCTCTAGACCCACTTTTTCCCACCTATGTGCCTGACCCTCACGAATAAAGCCTGACAAAGATATTTTAGGCCATAGTAATTACCTGCCATGGGTCTCCCCAAAATATGGTACCTAGCTCAGATGTCCCCACATCTAATAGTCAAGGTTGGGTCTGAAAAATTACCAACACCATCACCTAGGGTACTTCATGGAAAATGCAATTTCCTGAGCCATACACCTGACCTTCTAGATTCTACAATCTCTAGAGATTAAAATAGGGAACAGCTGTTGAGATGTTATTAATCTCTTCCTCACAGGTTTCCCTTCATTCACAAAGTCTACAGAAGAGTCATGGTGAAGAGCTGAATGTTCCCTAAAGAGGCTCTTCCTCCTAGAAGAAGCCTGAAGATTCAAAAGCCATAGGCTTCCTCCTTTCCTTTGATAACCTCCTTCCACTCCACATTCCATTCTCCTAACACATACATAATATTGTCTCTCATGGGGCTCTTCCTTTTCTCTCCCGCTCTTGTTGCTTGTTGGTGGTGTATAGAACATATCTCCCAGCAAGCAGAGGCAGCTTGGTGATGGCTATCCTTAAAATTCTTGTTTACTTTTTAGAATCACATCTATCATTTGCTATTGCTCTTCTTAGAGTCCTGGGTTACCCAAGACCTTCCAAGCAACCTGTGTTCTTGGTGGCACTCCTAACAGTCAGGGAATGTCCACATGAGGGGTTGTTAAGCTACATATACCTTCAACACAGCACAGGATTCACATAATAGTAGTTAACATATGAGTACATCACTGTCCACATAAGTTTTTCCCATGAGAGAACCAAACTGAGCTCTTCCATGACCAACAACTACACTATGAGGCGCACATCTAGAATTGTGTCAAGTTCATTTTGCCCTGTTCCTACATAATTACTTCCAAGTGAACATAAAGTAAGAATTAGTTCATTAAAAGATATAGTAAGAAACATTCAACACCTATGCTGGGAGCTAAAGCTAGAGATAAATCAAATGTGTCTCAGTCTTCATGAAATTCAGCCCTAGTAGAAGAAGGTCTGTGGAAGAATTCTGTGACAAACAGAAGACTATACCACTTAAGGGATTATCATTATTAACAAAAGAGTCTTGCACTATAACTTAGATGCTGAGAAGAAAAGTAATATTTACTGACCACCAATGACTTTTCAAAAAGATCCTATTGACTTGATTGTTGGGTCAGTTCTAATGCCTCCCGGTGCAAGAAATAGGGAACCCAACTAACAGTGACTTAAACAAGAAGAAAAATGTATTATCTCACTTAACCACAAGGCCAGACATAAAGACTACTAGAGTTGATTAACTCAGCAGCTCAGTTATATCTGCAAGAACCCATGTTCTTTCTGTCCCTCTGCTCTCCCATGTCCAAAGTGAACAATCAGTTAACATTCCCTTTTCCCTCTCTAGTCACATGTATCTGCCAACGAAGAGATGAGATAGATTCTTTGATTTCTAAGAGTGGATTCTTGTTGCTTGTTTTTTGTTTTGTTTTGTTTTGTTTTGTTTTCTAAGAGACAGAGAGTGCATGTGCTCTTGCACATGAGAGTTGGCGGGGCGGGGGGAGGTTGGAAAAGGGCAGAGAAGAGGGAGAGAGAGAATCTTAAGCAGGCTCCACAACCAGTGTGGAGCCCATTGCGGGGCTTGATTTCACAACCCTAAGATCATGACCTGAGCTGAAATCAAGAACTGCACAGTTAACTGACTAAGCCACACAGGCACCCCTCAAAGAATGGTTTCCAAGGGCCCAGTTATACTAAGCAATCTATTACCCAGCTCTCTCTATATGCAGGCTAAACCCTCAGATTTGATTAATAGATCTGGTGCTATTTACCCAATCCTGGTTTGCTAAGGAGGTGGATGAATACAGTGTGATGTGATGGGAAGAGCCCTGAAGTCAGGGTAAAGGATATCTAGTCCTAACTCTGTCATGGAAAAGTCATCAGCTTCTTCACCTGTTAAGTCGTGTTCTGCAGAAGATGATTTAGAAGCTTCCTTCCAGGTCAATAGTAGTCTAACAGATGCTATCAGATGCATGTGTCTGAAAACCGTTTTCTTAAAATGTGTACCTTGTTTTTGTTTTAGGACAGAAATGAAAACCCAGGAATAGGGTCTTGAAGGCCAAAGAGATAATGGAGGGGGGAAAAAGGTAAGAAGGCCTAAAATGCAGTCAAATTCTTGAAATTAAAAAACTGAGGATACTCAGATGCCCATTGACAGACAAATGGATAAAGAAGATGTGATATATATTTATATATATATAAATATATATAAATGAACTACTACTCAGCCATCAAAAAAATTGAAATCTTGCCATCGCAAAGATATGGATAGAACTAAAGGGTATTATGCTAAAAGAAGTCAATCAGAGAAAGACAATTACCATATGTTCTCACTCACATGTGAAATTTAAGAAACAAAACAAGATCATAGGGGAAGAGAGGAAAAAATAAAACAAGATGAAATCAGAGACAGACATAAGCCATAAGGGACTCTTAATCATAGGAAACAAACTGTGGGTTGCTAGAAGGAAGGGGGGCAAGGGAATGGGGAAACTGGGTGATAGACATTAAGGAGAGCACATGATGTAATGAGCACTGGGTATTATATAAGACTGATGAATCACTGACCTCTACCTCTGAAACTAATAACACATAGTATATTAATTAATTGAATTTAAATTTTTTAAAAAATGAGAAAAAAATTTAAAAGTTGAAGGCTGTTGAAGGAAAATCAGATAAAAATACAGGCATCTAGAAATTCCCAGGATGTGATAAATGAGTGATCTTTAATTTCTGGCCTGTTTGGGGAACAATTTCTGTTACCTTAGCAATGCACACTATAAGAATTCAAGAAGTAGTTGCTGACTAATTAACTTTATGAGGTACTGTATAGGTTTGTTTACCTAACAAATATTTACTGAGTACCTGCTAGACACCAGGGATACCTCAGTGAATTAGACAGTTAAGACCTTGTGTTTGTGGAGATTCTTTCTAGTTAGGAAAGAGAGAAAATTAACGAGCAAGTGAATAATCAAGACAGTGAACAGACATCAGTAAGTACTGTGAAGGAAATAAAACAGGGCTAAGATGTGACTGGGAGGAAGGATGAAACAGGAGTTTTGGAGAAGACATCTCAGAGGAAATATTTGTCAAGAAGGAGCAGCCCTGGGAAGATGGGGGAGAATATGATGATGGCATTGCACACAGAAGAGAGACTACAGACCCTACAGCAAGAAATGGCTGGGCATGTTTTAGGCATAAGGGAAAGTCAATGTAGCTGGAGTGTGGTGAGCAAGGCAGGGGTGTGACTGAACGTGAGGGAAGATGGCCAGATCTTACAGGACTTGGTAGGCCTGATATGTTTTCTTCCAATGGCAATGGGAGAGCACTGATGAGTTCCCAGCAGTTTCAGAGAGGAGCATGATCTGTGGAAGCTGGTTTGAAAATGTCTCTGTTGGCCATGTAGAGAATCATCATGTACAGAATGTCAGTGAGCATTGGTGGGGAGAGGTCTGTCAGGAGACTCCACCTGAGAGCTGATGGGGACTGGACAGTTTGTGTTGGTGGAGATAGAGAATGGAGGGAAGTAATTCAAATTTAGGATATCTTCTGGAGGGTACGTGGATTAAATAAGGTAATTTATGCAAAGTACCTCACAAAGTACCTGACAGAAGGGGCTCAATTAAGTGCTTGCTGTAGACAGTAAGGCCTGTGTAGCAGGCCAGTCACAATTCCGTGAGTCAAAGAGAAACATACTTAGGTCACAGAGCAGGATAGCAAACTGAGTCAAGCATTCATTATTTATCTGCCCCTTGGGCAAGTCACATTTGGGGCCACAGTTTCCCCAGTTATAAAATGAGGAGTGGGCCAAATGAACTCTAAGGCAGCTTCCAGAGCTAATATCTTCTGAATATTTTGATGGGATATATCATCAGGGCTTGCTCGGAGAAGCAGTCACTGTGACTGAGCTAGAATAGGAGGTTATAGCAAGGAGTAGACCTTACAAAACTGTGGAAATCATGACATACTTTACATAAGGCATTGCCTCTGTGCCTGGTGTTGGGTCCAAAGTCACGATAGATCAGCCAGCCCTGCGATCAAGAAGGAAAGCGAGGCACAAAGTTTGGGAAGTCAAGGGCAAACTGGAACACACAGGGACAAACCAGATGCCAAGTCTGTCTAACCATCTCTATCCTTGAAGCTGGTGACTTGCAGAAGCTCGAGCCTTTAACCACAGACCTATCACTCATGCACCCGGCCCAAGACTCAGAGCAGCTGAAGGGGGAGCTCGTGCTGGTCCTAGTGCTGCCTCTGCCAGTAAGTGAGCCAATAAGTGACTTAATGCCATGAAGGCTCCCAACTGTGACTTTCAGAGGAGAAAGCATGGCTCTGTTTTCACTGCTCCAGTCTTAAGCCAATTTCTCTTGTAGCCAATCCCAATCTGTGTAGGGAAGGGAATTATGGCAAATGAGTTCTGCTGCAGCAGAGCTACCAGAATCCACTCCTAGTCAACTTGGCATTCAGACACACCTTTTAAAACCATATGTAGCTGTTAAATAAAGATAATAGTAAAATCATGCTTTCACTTAACATGACCCAATGGCCCTCATGCAACTGAAAGCATTCTATCCTTCTCCTCAAGAGAGGATATAAGGTCCCTTTATGCACCTTTGGGTGATATTCATTCTTTTCCTAGCTGAGTCACTCTCTCCTTTGGACATAAGAGCTTTGGGAGGTGATTAGGGCATGAGAGCAGAGTCCTTATAAAAGAGACCCCAGGAAGTCCCCTCATCCCTTCTGCCCTGGAAGGACACAGCAAAGAGACAGCCATCTAGGAAGCAGGAAATGGGCTCTTACTAACGCTGACTCTGCTGGTGCCTTGATTTTGGAGCTCTTAGTATCCAGAACCGTGAGAAATAAATGTGAGGTACTGCATTATAGCAGCCCAGATGGACTAAGATAGGCATAAGACAATCACCGTCATGGATTTTGTGTGTCGGGAATTTGGAAAAGGCACAGCAAGGGTGGTTCTTCTCTGCCCCACAATGTCTGGATTGAGATGACTCAAACGGCTAGGGGTAGCAACCCCTGGGACCAGAGAATCTACTTCCAAGATGGTTTCTTCATTCATACTTCTGGTGCTCAGCCCAGGGTGGCTGAAGGAGAGGCTCACCTGGCACTATCAGGAAAACCTGCATGGTGGTCCCAGGGGAACGGGACTACTTACAGGGCTGCTCAGAGCTCCAAAGCCAATTTTCCAGCAAATAAGGAAGAATCTGATGGTCTTTTATGTCATAGCTTTGTCACCTGGTGTCACTTTCACTGTATTCTATTGGTTGAAGAAGTCCCAAGCCGTACCAGATTCAAGGGGAGGAAATATAAACTCTGTCCTTCAATGGGAGGAATGTCGAATAACTTGAGGCTGTGTTTTAAAACCACCACCTGACACCTTGACTGGTCTAGTTCATGTTTATTCACAGCAGGTGGCTGGTTCACACTTTTTCATTATTCTGCATTATTTTTATCACTGTTCATTTCTCACCTGCATCAACTAGTGAGAATGCTGCCTGCGAGATTATTATTACAGATGCTTTCCCTTCCATGCTTCCATGGGTCTCTTGGAAAATCACACACAGCTAGACTCACATTTCAATTTTTCTGCAAACTTACTACTCACAGGTGATCTCCTGACTTCTAACTCTTTGGCTGGATACTCCTACATATATGGCCTACATGATTCCTTATGCCCTCAGCTGACAACATTGAGATCGGTGGTCAACTAGCCAATGAACAATGATCAGAAAATATCTTGGGCTGATTCACAAAGTTTAGAAACAGGCTTCTGAATCAAACAACAATTCTAGCCAAGACATTTTTCTACCTTAAAATATTTAAGAATCTGCAGAGAAAAACAGAAAAGGAAGAGAAGTGATTGGCAAAACTTCCGAGTTCTGGAGATAGCAGAGAGCTTTCTTGTAGGCATGGCCTGTAGACTTGCCCATCATCCCAGAACGATAGCTGGGTTGCATTTTGATGGCCTCCTGTACCCAGGACATAACAAAGGCTCTCTTTTTCTGAGGAATTAGAGCACTTACAGCTTGAACTACTCATGTGTTTATTCAACAAGCATCTATCGAGTGCCACGGATAGGCCAGGTAGTTTCCCCTTTGCTGTTCAGGAACACAATGGTGAAGAAGGCATAGCCTCTGACCTCGAAGGTACTGTGAAAGGGACCAAAACCAAGCCAATCCAAAACTGATGCCAAAACAAAACTCCAAACTTATAATGAGTAAGTGAGCTCAAGAAAAAGCAATTATAAACAACTTTCACTCTGGGTCTCGGGTCTTAGTCTCCTCTAATGTGGCTGTAAACTCATTGGAGGCAGGAACCACATTCTAATGCCTCCATACCTCCCAGGACGCTGCTCAGTGACACGTCCACACGAACCTATTGCTAAATATTTGCTACGGGTTTGACTGACAAATAAATGAAATGAAGTTGCAGAGGTACGAAGGACGTTGGCAGTACGTGTTTTGCCAACTCCGTGGGTTCACAGTTGCTCATCCACATATTAGACCATCAACACCAACAAGGAAGACTGTTCTATGTACCGTCCTATGCTCGGTAGGAGGAACAACAGGGCTTGGATTCCTTGAATTTCAAGAGCTCTCCGGTGACTTGATTCTTCCCCAGCTAGTGGTGCCAGTGATAAGAAGGCAGGGGCTTGGCTCCTCTTGGGGCCTGTGATTCCTCAACTTTGAGTGAGATTAGGGTTCCCTCCTGCTTTACTCTAGTACACATGAGTTTGTTTTGTAACTAGTTTGGGTGCAGAGGGAGATATAGTCCAGACCATGTATAAACTGATGGGACGTGACCTGGCTTCTCCCCATGCTTCCCTTGTTCCACGATAAATTCCCAGTCCTTATGAGGTTTCAGGTCCTAGTGAATTTTCCCCTCGAAAACCAAACAGGATAATAATGAGCCATTTTCTTGCATTTTCTGTCAAGACCGCTCTTTGTGAGTTCTAAATGTTCTGTCCATATTCAAAGAAGCTGGTTTCTTCTTGAGTAGTTGGACTAAGACTTCTCTTGGAAGCTACTGAATATGGATTAGTTGGATTGTTTTGCAGGAAATAAAAAGCAGGCTCTAGGGTGACTACTTCAGCACTTAATTGGGTTAGCAAAGAACGGCAAATGAGAGGTTTTCCTTAGGAGGGAAAGGATGTTTACAGCCCCCCAACCCCTTAGGTGGTGGATTTTAACCTAAACCCTCGTCTTCAAATGCAGCCTTTAATTTAGAAACCATTACAAGAATCTATTAGAGCAGAAAATGTCAGGTTGAAAAATTAACACATCACAGGAGTTAATTAGAACTCAGCCTCTCATTAGATGCAAATAGAGAGCCCTCCAACTGCTGGGCGGCCTGCTGCCGTCACATTTGTTGCAGCTCCAAAGTGGCTACCTCCCTCCTACTACTCAGAGAGTGGACAGAGGGAGCTGCCCAGGCCCTCAGGCCAGAGCCACTAGGGGCCCACGGCCTGCCCCGTAGGTTAATAGAGAGTTCCATCCCCGGTCCTCCTCTTCTGCTCCTCTCCTAAAGGCTCTGCCTATCACCGGGCGGGCGGGCGGAGAGCCCTCTGTCTGGAACTCCCTCAGGGAAGTGTTTTCTGCAACAAAGACAAACATGCCAAGCCTGTCACCGGGAGCAGACTGGTGACTTGTGCAAACCGCTCTATGAGAGGGGAGGCTGAGGGGCTCCAGGCCATTCAGACTTAGCTCTAAGTCGTGGTCTTTGTTTTCTTTCCACATTCAGACTGAAATGTGATTCCCTTGGCTTTCTTTTTTGGAAAATACCTGCGATGAGTTCCATGCGGGGAAAGAAAAGCTGTTGACAGGAAAAGCTTCTGCGGGGAAGGGGGCTTCTTCCAGCTTTCTCAAAGGAGACAGTGCTTCAAGAAAGCCAGGGCAGGGATGCCAAAGCTGGGAAGAAGAAGCCCAGATCGCAAAAGGGTCATCTCTGACTAGGGATTAGGCAAGTCATCAAGCATGTTCAACCTCTCTGAGGGCAGTGTCACGTCCATAAACTTTTGGGCCACACAGGCACGCGTCTGAGTCCCCGGTCACTTCCTGTGTGATCTTGAACAAATTGTTTAACCCCACAAAACATCAGTTTTCTCAAGCCGCTGTGTGAAATAAATGACACAGCACACAAAAAGCACGTAACCCAATATCTGGCCCATCTGGCCCAGAGTGTGTTTATGGAAGGTCTTGGTTGTTGGTCTGATGAGAGTATCGCTTCTTCCAGCACTAGTGGTATTTCTTCTGCATGCCAGGCCCTTCACTGCTTCTGGGCCTCACGGAGTTCATCATTCAATAGGCCAGGCACACATACCTTCAGTACATGGCGAACCTTCCTCCCCTTCCCGCCAGCGTGTCAGAAGTGCCCATTGCTCGCTAACTTTGCTTCCTCGAGTAGCTCAGAATCCTGCAGGCCACCTGCCTCTGAGCAGCCCTGTAACCTCAGCTAACTCCATCCTCAATCTATCCACAATTCTCTCTGTGTGTACTTAATCACACTGAGTTACAGTTGTCTGTTCCTTCTTTGGCTCCTCCTGTGAGTTCCTAGAGGGTGGGGATCATCTATTCATTGGATTCACTCATCTCATCATTTATTCATCTCTGGGCCTGCGGCCTTTTGCATTACTCAGCACAGTCAAATAGAGGAGTCAACTCTACTGCTGAGTATGTAGTTTTCCTGCTGGGAATATTTCTAGGGAAATAACCCCGCCTTCCATCTTCGAGAGGCCTCCTTGGGCCCTAATTTGGTTGGTCTTCCATTTTGTAACTATTACTTTGGTTCTAGCCTCAGTTTCTTCATCTCTTTAAGGGGTTAATAGTCTCCTCCCCTGGGGGGTTGTGATGATGGCTGGAGACAAAGCAGCTTTTATGTGCCCAACACAGTTCTAGGTACAGAGCCAAAAGCCAAAACAAGTTAATTCTGTCTTGCCCTCAGTCAAGTCTAGTTCCCAGTATATGAAAACTAAAACTAAAAAGCAAAATAGGAGCACCACAGGAGTGGAACAGATATCCTTCCAACTTGTATCCAACCTCTGCCATCTGCCATACTTGGCTGAAATAGAGGATGCAAACATGCATACAAACCCGGTCCCTGTCACCAAGCCCCAGGAAAACCCTGGCAAGCGTTGGCCAAAAAGATCTCAAGAAGAGAGGAGAAAGCTCTTTATCCAGCTTTTCGGACCTGGGCTGAAGGAGATGTCTTTGGGACCTGGCTGGAAAGCAGGAGGTCACCTCACAACAACAAAAACCAAATTATTTAGCACTTACTTTGTATGTGCCAGACCCTGTGTTAAATGATTTACTGCCATTCTCTCATTTAACTCTTAGAACAACTGTGTGGGGTAGAAATGAATTTCCTTATTTCCGGATGGCCCATTTGAAGCTCAAAGAGGCACAGTAGATTTACCACAGTCAAGCAACAAATAAATGGCTTAGAAATCCACCTGCTGAGGGTTTCACTGGTCCGACTGGAAAGGGAAAGGGTGAACTAGCACAAACCTCCATCCAAGGGGTGGGCAGTGGGGTCCGGGAGGGCTGGGAACGAGAGGCGGGGAGAAAATCGGATCAAAACAGCGGTCCCAGGATCCTCAGACCTCCAGAGCCCTTCGCAGCAGCAGAATAAGTTAGAGATGCAGGCTGCCGGGAGGGATGCCCGGGAGGCGGGGGGAGGGTACCCCCGGTGGTTGTGCGCCTTCTTCGCCTCCCGTGCACAGGTCAAGCCTCTCCCCTCCCGCCCTCTCACCCTCCCAACCTTATTTAGAAACCGTGTCCCCGAGACAGGAAGGGCGGCGGGCCGAGAAGCACGGAGCGTCCCGGTCTCATTTCCTTTCGAATCCCCCTGTGGAATTTCATTTCATACGGTGAGGAAATCGGAGCGCGAGGCGGTCGGCTAGTCTGCTGCTCCGGGGCGCCTCCCCCACTCGCGGCTGGAGACGGGCAGCTCCCGGGCGCAGGTCGGCCCGAGTCTGGGGGCGGGGAGACGCCGCCCGGCTCCAACCCGAGCAAGTTAGCAGAAAAAATAGCTGCCAACTTGCCTTGTACCAGGCACGGGGCTGAGCGTTTTAGGCATTACCTCTAATCCTCCCACGTCTCTTTACGGGTGAGGAAACTGACGCCGAGAGGTTGAGCAATTTGTTCAAGGTCACACAGCCAGGATTTAAAGCCACATGTCTTTGTAAATCAAAATCCCGTGTTCTTTGTGTACGTTTCTCCGCCTGATAGGTAGGTAGCCCAGGGCCGAGGTGACAGCCGGAAGAGGGGAAGAGTGGGAGCCGACTAATCTGGGAACATTTCTCACCTGGGAGAGGAGGGGGCAGGCTGGCCCGCCGGGAGCACCTCGGCTCCAGCCCCGCGGGGCCCCGGAGCGCCGCGAACGCGGTGGGAGGAAAGTGAGAGCCGGGAAGCCGGGAGGGGCGCTCCGGGAGGGAGGGACGGAGGGACGGGGGAGGGCGGCTGGCGGGCGGGCGGGGGCCTGACCCTTCCAGCGGCAGAGCGGCCCCGCCCCTCGCTGTCCACGGCGCCCGGCCATTGGAGAGGCGCGCTGTCCGTCCCGCCCCGCCGCCGCCCAGCGAACCTCCAGCGCGGCGGAGGGCTCGGGCGGTGAGAGCGGCGCGGCGCTGGGTGCTGGCGAGATCCGGCCAGACGCAGAGCGGACCCGGCCGGCGCCGGGTTGGGGGCTCGCCGCCTGCAGCCATGACCCTCGCAGCCTGCCCTTCGGGCCCCGCCACCGGCGTCTAATATCCCACACAGTCGCGCGCAGCTGCCAGAGACCCGGCCGCTGCCCCTTCTTCGCCCTTGGTGCCTTATCACACTCCCTTCCCGGGAGTTGGGAGCAGAGCGGGCAGCCGGCGCCCCGGTGCAAACTGGGGGTGTCTGCTGGACCGCCCCCCCGCCGCCGCCGCCCCCGGCTCTGGCCATGGCCCGGCGGGGCGCAGTGCATAGCGTCCTGGGGGCGCCCGGGGGCGTCGAGCTCAGCCTGAGACTGCTGCTGCTGTTGCTGCTGCTCCTGGAGCCAGCGCGGGGCTTCGGGGACGAGGAGGAGCGGCGCTGCGACCCCATCCGCATCTCCATGTGCCAGAACCTGGGCTACAACGTGACCAAGATGCCCAACCTGGTGGGGCACGAGCTGCAGACAGACGCCGAACTGCAGCTGACAACTTTCACGCCGCTCATCCAGTACGGCTGCTCCAGCCAACTGCAGGTGGGCGCCCCCACCCCCACCCCCGGCGGGACGGAACCCCTTGGGCAGGGACGCCCCAAACTAACTCCGTGGAGCCCTTGCCAGGCCAAGCCCCCTGCCCCCTTCCAAGGCTGAAGGGTAAAACTATCCTGGAAAAGTGATTTCCAACCCCACCCCCACTTTTCTGTCCCATCTCAGGGACTGGAAGCCAAAACGTTGTGTAAGTCATCTGGCCTGCGAAAGAACCCACTCTTACACCCCGCCCTTCCGTTTTTCTCCCCTGCTCACCCGTGTCTGGCCAAGCCCCTAACCCCAGTGGAGCTGAGGGTTATCTTTGCCAAGGATTCTGGCCGCCGCTGCTCGGTGGGCGAGTCCCCAGTAAGGGCAGCTGCAACTAAGACTTGGAAGGAGAGATAAGGAGCCGGGAACGTCTCCTCCCTCTCGGACCTCCTTTCTCCCTCATATTTTGGGGTGGCTTGTTAAATGAAACCGCACTGCCGTGTTTTCTGCGGAGTGGCCCCTCCTCGCGTTGTCCCTCAACACTTTAGAGGTCATGCAAAGAAGGAATGGTTGGGTGGCTTGAGTTCATTCTGATCCTCGAGGTTGAGGGCAGGTTTAGGATTTGGTGGGGAGAAAACACAGCTTGGGGAAAAGGTGATAGTGTGTGGTCAAGCTCCAGGAAGGTAATTTGTATATTAGAAGACTTTTCTTTTCAGTCATTAAAAATTTTAAAGCTTCTGTAATGATAGAGAAAATATTCAACCTACAGTAGGTGAAGAAATAATTTGCATATATAGAGTGGTTATAATCTGACAAAACCAACAACCCATTCAATTTTTTTTAAAGGAATTGAAAGAGATTAAAAAAATAAAAAAGGTTAGCACTAGTTGTGTTTTGGTTGGTAAGGCTGTGAGTTTTAGAAATTTAGACAAGAGAACTTGGGGGGGTGGGGGAACAGACGGTAGTTGTCCAGGCTGAAAGCTTCAGAAATCCATGGCTCTGGTTATAACTTCGGAGAGATAAGAAACAGGCAGGCAGCTTACTTAGTAGGTGTGTGTTTTTACATAGGTCATTTTAAAAAGTTGGACTGTGGTTTCAGGAAGATGGTTGGGATTAGACCTGTTGCTGCTGAACCTTCCCCTCGGTGTGTTCAGAACTTTAGAACTAGGTTATAAAAGCTTCAGAAATGATCCTGCAGCTCTCAGTTTGGAAACAGCACATATCCTGACATCAGTGGCAATTTTGTTGGAGAAACAGCTTTTGCAGGGATATATATTTTTAATTACATGTATCCTGGGGAGGCAGCCAAGCTGTTTTGAAGGACAGGACTGGATCCCTTTACATGCTGGAAAATAGTTACTTGTAACTCTAGACTTCATAGACAACATCTGTAAGGAGCCAAGCCGACTGTTTATCAATGCTGGAGGAATTGAGGACAGCAACTGGACCCTCTCCTGCTGGTACTACAATTCCAGGGACTTCACATTTATATTCTCCTGTCATGCTTCATTATTATTCATTGAGGAGACCTAGCCAGACAAAATCCTGGTGACCAGAGACCTCAACCTGCACCCCAACCTTGGGTCCACCGATGTCTCAATTAGGACATTTCCTGTTTCAGTATGGGACTAATTTAAAAAAAAATAAATTTAAGGGGATAAAAGAGAGAAGAGAGAGACTATTAATAGGAGAATAGGCAGATCACCCCATCACAGGAATGGCTCAGTTATTCGATTAGTCTTTTCTGCTCTTTGAAAGAGGGAGTCACAAAAGTCAAGTGTTAAGGTTTATTTTCTTAAGCGTTATGCAAAAAAGGGATGATGTAATGCTTCGGGTCCTTTTATATATTTATTTATTGCTGTTCTTCTGGGAAGGTTTGCTAGAACCCAGAGAAGCAAAGTGTACAAGCGATGGAATGGATTTTTTTAGGCGCCCTAGCCTCAGAGTAAACAGTCAGAGTCCCTATAGCTGGTTTAAAAGTCGGTATGTACTTTTGCCTGGAAGCATTCAACTGCGCTTCGTGCGAGCATTTGGTCAGACTCCCAAGTCATTGTTTTCTTTGTTCATTTCATTACTTTTCCAGTTCTTCCTTTGTTCGGTTTATGTGCCAATGTGCACAGAGAAGATCAACATCCCCATCGGCCCATGCGGCGGCATGTGTCTTTCGGTCAAGAGGCGCTGTGAACCTGTCCTCAAGGAATTTGGCTTTGCCTGGCCAGAGAGCCTGAACTGCAGCAAATTCCCGCCCCAGAATGACCACAACCACATGTGCATGGAAGGGCCAGGTGATGAGGAGGTGCCGTTACCTCACAAAACCCCCATCCAGCCTGGGGAAGAGTGCCACTCCGTGGGCACCAACTCAGATCAGTACATCTGGGTGAAAAGGAGCCTGAACTGTGTTCTCAAGTGTGGCTATGATGCCGGCTTGTACAGCCGCTCGGCCAAGGAGTTCACGGACATCTGGATGGCCGTGTGGGCCAGCCTGTGCTTCATCTCCACCGCCTTCACCGTGCTCACCTTCCTGATCGATTCCTCCAGGTTCTCCTACCCTGAGCGCCCCATCATCTTTCTCAGTATGTGCTATAATATTTATAGCATTGCTTATATTGTTAGGCTGACCGTAGGCCGGGAAAGGATATCCTGCGATTTTGAAGAGGCAGCAGAACCTGTTCTCATCCAAGAAGGCCTTAAGAACACAGGATGTGCAATCATTTTCTTGCTGATGTACTTTTTTGGAATGGCCAGTTCCATCTGGTGGGTTATCCTGACGCTCACTTGGTTTTTGGCCGCGGGACTCAAATGGGGTCACGAGGCCATCGAGATGCACAGCTCTTATTTCCACATTGCCGCCTGGGCCATCCCTGCAGTGAAAACCATTGTCATCTTGATTATGAGACTGGTGGATGCGGACGAACTGACCGGCCTGTGCTATGTCGGGAACCAAAACCTCGATGCCCTCACGGGCTTTGTGGTGGCTCCCCTCTTCACTTACTTGGTGATCGGAACTCTGTTCATTGCCGCCGGTTTAGTGGCCTTGTTCAAAATTCGGTCCAATCTGCAAAAGGATGGGACAAAGACGGACAAGTTGGAAAGGCTGATGGTCAAGATCGGGGTCTTCTCAGTCCTGTACACAGTGCCCGCCACCTGTGTGATTGCCTGCTATTTCTATGAAATCTCCAACTGGGCGCTCTTCCGGTATTCTGCAGATGACTCCAATATGGCAGTGGAGATGTTGAAAATTTTTATGTCTTTGCTGGTGGGCATCACTTCAGGCATGTGGATTTGGTCTGCCAAAACTCTGCACACCTGGCAGAAATGTTCTAACAAATTGGTGAATTCTGGGAAGGTAAAGAGAGAAAAGCGAGGGAACGGTTGGGTGAAGCCTGGCAAAGGCAATGAAACTGTGGTCTAAGGCTACCCGGGCTCCACGCTTTCCAAATTTTGAAGCAGGGGCGGGGTGGGGTATGCTAGCATTTTGGCGCAAGTGCGACTAAAAGTTTCCTGCAGTGAATCTTAGTGTGAGCAAACTGGCAACATTGAAGTCACCCCTCGAAGCCACTGCCACCTGCCCCCCCCTACTCCCCAGCATCATAAAAGGAATGATTTTGCTGCAGATTTTGGAATGATCCAAAATGGAGAAGCCAGTTAGAGGCTTTCAAAGCTGTGAAAAATCAAAACATTGATCACTTTAGCAGGTCGCAGCTTGGAGCGTGGAAGTCCTACCTAGATTCCAGGAGGGTCCAGGGCGATGCTGCATTTCCCTGGAGAGTGAGATCTGAGCTCCGAGTAGGTAACTCACAGGGAGAAAGATTAACTTTTTTAACCCTTAAAATCTTAAATACTAACTGGGTCTTTCAGATAGCAAAGCAATCTCTAAACACTGGAGACACAGGGTTCAGACAAGAGTCACAAGAGTTTTATAGTTGGGCTGATCTAACATAAACATTTTCTGTAGTGCGCCGTCTGCCGTGTAGAGCTTTGTGGATTGCTCTCCCAAGAGGTGGTGTCAGAACCTTTCAGTGCCTTTGTCATAAAACAGAATTGTTTGAAAAAACAGAAGTACTGTACAAACACACGGAAGGTATCCAGTGGATTTTTCTTCTCTCTCTTCCTCTTTGCTTTCTTCGTTCTGCATTAATGACTCAAAATAGGTATTTTTATAGGATTTTTTTTTTTGTACTGCAGCATGCCTAATGAGGGGGAAAGTAAGGGTGATTCACTTTCTGACAATCATTTAATTCAGAGGAAAATGAGATTTATCAAGTCGACTTTCCTTACCACCCCGGAGACCTATTGCATTGAGCAGTGGGGACTTAATATATTTTACTTCAGTGATTGCATCTAGGCAGACGCCAGTCTGGAAGAGCTAAAATGTTAAGTTTCTTGGCAACTTTGCATTCACACAGATTAGCTGTGTAATTTGTGTGTGTCAATTACAATTAAAAGCACATTCTTGGACCATGACATAATAGTATACTCAACTGACTTTAAAACTATGGTCAGCTTACATTCTCCGAATGATAGTGCCTCTCTTTTCTTTAGCATAAGAATGTTATCAGTCTAGTCTCTGACCACAATGAAGACTTTTCTGTTTTGTAGAGAGAACTAAGGACACTAATCCAACTACTTGGAGCGTAATTGTTTCCTAGTAATTGGCAAAGGCTCCTTATAAGATTTCATTGGAGGCAGTGTGGCCTGGAGTATTTATATGGTGCTTAATGAATCTCCAGAATTCCAGCCAGGAGCTAGGTTGGTTAGTAGGGAATGAAGTGTGGACTGTATGAAATGAACTACAAACTCTTAACAACATAGGTCTTAATTGCCTTTTGCAGGGATATCCAGAGCTTTTAAAAGTTATGCTTTATGTCCTTCACAAGGGGGTGCCCCCCTAGCTGCCTCTCAAAAAGTTGCATTTCTTTTAAAATTGTAACTGGACTCTCTTAACCTTCTAATCACCAGATCTCCGGGACGAATGGCTGACAGTGTCACAGGTCCTTGCAGCTCATGCCTATCTTTGCTTCAGGAACTACCTTGCAATGACTCATTTATCTATCCATGCCCCACCCCCCCCTTTCAAAAACAGGTAGGAAAACTCTTTTATCACATTTCTTTGTGGAAAAACAATTCCAGGGACTCAGATTCCCGAATATGTGGTCAGATTCTGGAAATACGCGTGTCCTTTCCCATCTTTTTTGAGCTTTATGCCCGTGGTTTGACACTTTCCTTTCATCTTTGTTTTGGGGGGTGGCTCCTGAGCCATGTGACGTAAAGATGCATAGGAGGTCTGATGTGTATTGTGGGAGGGAAAGCCTCGGAGTTTGGAGACAGATGCTGTGTGGGCACGCGCGGGCCCTGGTGTGTACACGCACTAAGTCCCAGTACCTTGGCTGGACTCCGGGTCAGGGTTCCAGGAGCATGAGAAATGATCCCCAGAAGGACCAGTTGAACTCCATCTGAGACGACATCGCCTCTGAAATACAAAATGTGAACTCCCTGGGCTGCTTGCAGTTCCCAGAGCTGGCCAGGGCCCTGGAGCGTGCCCCCAGGGGGCAGAGCCTGCCCTTACTCACGCTCCCCTCCGGCGTCTTGGGAGTTGTGCTGAGACTCCCGCCCAGGAAGGGGAAGCAGGACGGTGCAGCGGGGGCTCTGGCAGGCACTTGTGTTTCTGATGTCTCAGTGACTGTGGGACCGAGGCGGCACCTGGCAGAGGGCCAGGCACAGAGTGGGTGCCCCGTATCTGTGAATAATGAAATAATAATAAGAGTGCTTGGGCGAACCTCTACACCTGAGTTCGGGAGCTAGTGCCCCGACAATGTTCTGGGTTTGAACATGGCCCTTCTGCAAATCTCTGGCCTTCTCGGGGGGAAAGTATGTTTGATCAGCCGTGGCCATCGGTACAGCCTGGATTAGGAGCCCTAGCTGGGTCACAGGGCTGTGGGCCTTTCCTTTCACATTCCAGACCGTGGACAGTGTTTACTATTTCCGAAAGAGCTTTGTGGCTGAGGTCAGTTACCAGTTACCTTGACATGGCTCCATCACCTCTTAAGTTGGTATTTGTTTAAAAAAAAAAAAAAAGTCAATTATGAGCACATTTACTGAGGGCCCACTCTGTGCAAAGCCCCGTGTTAGGCACCTTCGGGGACGTCGAGTACGGCCTCTGTCCTCCTCACTGGCCTAGACTGAGGACGCGGCTGGGGCTGCTGAGCGTTGCTGTTGGTTTGGGGGCAGGAGGACGGGCCTCTGGATGCTCATCTGTTGCAGTCTCCTGCCCTATAGGGTCTTTCTACCTTTCCTGTCTCTGTCATCCCTCCACACGCTTTCCTGCTAGTCAGCTCCAGGGGTTTTGACAGAATGCCTCAGCCCTGTTTCCTGACCAGCTCTGTGGAGATCCCCGACGAAAACTCAGGACATGAGCTCCCACACCTCATGTGGCTGTGGGGACAGGCCGTTCAGGGCTTGTGGGCTTCTGTGTGATGTGCGCAGCAGAATTTGAGGACATCTTGCTAGGGAAAAGGTTAGGACTGGGTTCCTTTGACATCTAGAATAAATAGGGATGATTGTACCTTCCCACAAAATGCCTTGGTCTCCAGAAATTTTACTCAATGGGCCCAAGGGCAAGGCCCTCTGCTCTGTGTAAATCCCTCTTTCTCTTCGCTGGTGAAGGCCACCCTCAGGACAGAGGAACGCGGGACAGGGTGGAACTGGCCAGAACCATCTGGTTGAGCTTCTTGGTTGATTCATATCCTTTTTCCTCCCATTTCCTGATCTCTAAGAAGGCTTCTGAGCTGGCAGCTTGCTCAGGGTCCTGAAACCAGGGAAGGGGACGGAGGTGACACTGTTTCCTTGAGATCCTCTCTGACTTTCCTCCCCTCAGTCACTCCCTCACCTGCACCCTCAAACCCAGAATCAGGGACACTCCTGTGACGAGGTTCTGAACTGTGACTTTACCAGGACCCTGAGCTCTGTCTTCTTTGGTCCCCCCCGCTCCCGCCAGCCTCCGGTCGCTGAGGGTCACTGAGTTCAGGCCTCACCGTGTTAGCCACCGAGCAGGGACTGGAGGACACGGGGGAGGAGTCCTGGAGCACAGACTCGGTTTACAGGGATGTCACCAGGCTGGTGCGGTCTGTGGCGTGGGGAGAGGAGGCCCCCGCAGGAGTCAGTGGGGAGAGTCACAGAGCATGGACTTGGGAAGGAGCCCCCGGGATCGAGCTTCGTCCTGAATTTCATTCTGTGATGGGAGAGATTGGAGGGAGTTGCCTTTTCAGCCAATTATGCCCAGTCACTGGACTCTTAACGGGCCCGGGTGTTCTTTTATTGTTACTGGGTTCACAGTCCTCCTCTGGGTTCGCATCATGTCTGGCGAAGGGCCCAGGGTATCCTTTTTCCTCTGGGCCTAGATCATAGATCTTGGAATCTTCTGGAAGAGCATTTTGCCCCTCCCAAGGATCAGGTACCAGAGCCTTAAATAATGGATTTTGTTTCCCTGTGGCGTGCTCGGACCTCTGTGCCACCGCATGTGCGGCCATGGCACGCTGGCTCCCACCGGGCGGGAAGTGAACCCTGACCCTCCCCGACAGGCCTCTTCCCCTCGGGCGGCCCATTTGCCCTGCAGCAGCCTGTTCCTGTTTCTGATTTATCTTACTTCCCTTCTTTGCACCAGCGAATTCCCCGTATTTGCCCAGGCAGTTGGGAGAGGGCCTGTTTGGGGCCCTCTGTGAGCCGTGTCCTCCAGGCGTTGGTGGCTCCCGATCTCCTGCAGTCTTCAGTATCTGACCACTGTCCTCAGAGGGCTTCTGAGAAGAGGGGCGGGGCAGCTCTGCCCCCTGAAGCTTACTCTACCTTCTCCTCCAAGATGTGCTCCTCTCCACGTCCTGCTCCGGCGCTCGGGCCCCAACTTGGTTGTGCACTTTGGTGGGGGGAGGCCGCTCTCTCGCTCTCTTCCCCAGTGGGGCATCTAGGTGGTTCTGAATTTTTTCCTACCTCACAGGGATGTTGTGAGACTTGCGAAGGTCTGAGGATGAAAGGCCCCTTGAGCTCTTTGCAGGAAAGGTGGAACCAACAGCAAGCATGATTCGCGACGAGACGAACCGGGACCCAGCATCCTTGTGCAGCAGGTGGGTCGGTGCTCTGTCCTCGGATCCTCGTGCCGCCCTGAAGCTCCAGCCACCTCGAGGCCACCCCGGGGGGCTTCCAGGTGGGCGACACGGAGGTCCCAGGCCCTGCTACACATGCCCTAACGAACTGCTGAACGTCAACGGAAATGGACCCTGCTTTTAAGGGTGTACAGGCGCGTGTCTGCATTGATGTCTGTGCTGTAGATTTCTAATTTATCACTGTACAAAAAAAATAAACTTTGCTATTTAATTTTTGTATTAAAGGAAAATAAAGTTTTGTTTATTAACTGGTCTGAGATGTGGCCTGTTCCTGGAGGTGTGGCAGAGCTCCCAGGAAGCATCGCTCCCAGCAACGAGAAATAGAGGATTTAGTCTGCAAGGCAGATGGAGAGCCTTTTCTGAGCGCTTCTTTGTTTCTTTTTTGCTGGTGCTATTTTTCCCTTCTGGGATTTCTCCTGGGTCAGCAAACTCCCAAGGTCCAAGGTCAACAGAACTTACCACTCCTGTGGTCATCAGTACCACTCAGATGGTCACACGATGCTTTGGAAGTCCCCGCAGTTCCCAAGCTGTCGTCCACGGCGCCTCTATTTGGTGTTTCCACTCTGTGTGGCCATTTTTAGTATACTTTCCAAGCACCTTTGACTTAATCTGGTGGCTTGAAAAAGGTTTTCCTATCACCACTGGAGCTTCAGGGATCTTTAAAAGGGACAAGGGTTGGTTTTGGTTTTGTTTTTGTTTTTAACATTTTTGTTAAAAGAAATATTTCTTCCTGGCTACCCAGTGGTCATTTTTGTGTAATAGATAGGGGAATATGTCGTGTCAATCAGGATGATGACTTCTTTAGTTAATTTTATAAATGGGGTCATCTCTGTCTCCATGTCCACAAGTCATCAGACAACTCAAGTTCAGAGCCATTATCAGGACACGTCATGGGAGCAGATCATAAGGACCACAGCGACACAGATGAAAGGGGAACAGCCGCCATTGGAGATGTCTGCAGATGGCCCTGGAGAGAACATCAGCCCTCTTGGTTTGCCTTTAAATGACTTTCCACACCCTGGTCTCACCTGAATGCCGCCCTAGTTTGGTGTAAGGAAAAAGCCCAGGAAGAAGGATCTGTAATACTATTCTCCTTCACTGCAGATTGCTATTGTACTTTTATCTGAAACCATAAATGAAGGGAGGTATGTAATTTAAATTCTCTTCCCTGCAAGACAGGCTATGTTTCTCATTTCATTACCTACTCATTAAGTAGTTAGGAAGTCAAGGAAAAGTCAACACAATCTGGAATGAATTCATAATTGCACTTGGAGGAACACTTTCCATAAGAAAATATTTTTATATTTACATGATTTCATCTTACTCTCATGGCATCTTTAAAGTAAGCAGGGCAGGCATTGTCTTGTTTAAGGAAGAACTGAAACTTAGGGCAAGGGACTGGCCCAGGGAGCTAGCAGTTTGGACCGCCTAGTCTCCTGCCCAGCCCATGGATTTTTGTTGCTGGTCTCACACACAGTGGTGAGTGGGTGCGTTCACCCAAAAGACACGTCGAAGTCCTACCCCCTTGTACCTGTGAATGTGATTTATTTGGAACTAAGGTCTTTGCAGACTTAATCGGGTTAGAATGAGCTCACACCCCTTTTGGGTAGGTGCTCATTCAATGACCGGTGTCCTTATAGTAACGGGACAGTTTGGACACAGACATTGAGAGGAGAGATCACCTTGTGAAGGCAAAGGCAGAGATGAGGTTGATGCAGCTGCCGGCCAGGCTGGAACCTCCAAGGATTGTCAGCCCCCCGAAAGCTAGGAGGGAAGCAAGAACGGTTCCACCTCAGAGCCTCCGATGGCGTCCAGCCCTGCCCACACCTTGACCGTGGGCCTCTAGCCTCCGTAACTGCACGACAATGCATTTCTGGGTCTGAAGCCACCCGGTGTGTGGCCACTGGTTACGACAGTCCCAGGAAATGAAGACGTACTCGGTTCCTCTGATTCCTTCAACCCCTGCAAACAGTTTGGTGGGAATGTGTGAATGTTTTGGCAGGCGACTCTCTCAATAATGGGACCTGGCCATGAGCTGCTGTTGTTTAAGGGTTATGTAGCATAAATCACCCGGGGAAATTTCTTTATCTGCAAACTGGACACCTCTAGAGTCAACCCCATGATCCCTGACACTCAACTGCCTTGAACTGGTCTTGGCTGGTCTCCCGCCCGCCCGCCCCCAATGGGAGCTCTGTGTGCAGGGCGAGGACCTTGACTGGAATGTGGCCCAAGGGTTTTGAGCATTTCTGTCCTGAGAACTGATTTCTTCTTTCCCATTTTAGCTTTCACATGCAATCATAATTTTAAAGTTGAGCTCACTCTTGACTAGAGAGGTCAGCCTCGGCTTCCTGTCTTCGGAGGTTCTGTGAACAGAAACAAACCAGGCTTGGAGAAGGCGGTCATTCTCTCCTCAGTTTTCCTTCTAAGTGCAGAGGGGCTAGAAGAATGGGAGCCTCTCGCTTGAAGTTGTGGAAATGTTGGGCTTACAAAGGTATATTTCAAAAGGCTTTTGAAATGGGCCTTTGCCCCACCTGAAATTCCTAAAAGCATCCTGTCTTTTTTTCTCAGCTTATTCTCAGGCTAAGAGAACCCATGCATTCAACGGCCCTCACACAAAGGATTCCAATGTCTCACTCCCAGGAGACAGAATAAAAACTTAAAACTTTACTACATTTCACCTCAGTGTCCTGATATTCATTAGCCTCCCACATGGTTTCCTCTCAGTGCCCGATCCTGTTTTCACCCAGGAGCGAGCTTAATCTCCTGGTGAGCACACCTTTTCAGTGCCTTTGTTTTTAAGAGATGAAGGGATTGGCTTTCAAAGTTTTCTAAAATGCCGGAGGGTTGCATCATTTCACAAGGTAGGAAGCGAGTGGGTCCAGTGGGTCGAGTATCAAGCCATGAGATGGAATTGATAAACCACATAGAACAATCCATTCACCCTTTGCCTCTCACTCCCTTGCTTTTTCGTAGGTGTTTTCCTTTGCCTAGACTACTCCTTCCATCTCTGTTCAAAGAGGAAAATTGTGTCTATTCTTCATTCAAGACTCAAGTCTTAGGTCATCTCTTCTGGCAAGACTTACTTGACGCTCCTCCTTACACTGCTGGCCTTTCCTTCTTACCACAGGGTGAGTCTAAGCTCCTACGCTGCTGACTCCGGGCACCATCACGGTCCTATTTGTAACGGTTTCATGTGTCCATCTCCCCACTGGACTGATATCTGTGGGGATGACTAGACCCAAAGGTGCCTGCCTATGTGCCCTCGGGGTCTGGCGCTCACTGCCTGAGTCTCAGGAGCATCTGTGGAAAGAAGCCGGGAGGGAGGCGGGGCTTCACCTTATTACCTAGGGGCTCTTGGAGAGCGGGAGGTTCGGTGACAAATGTAACCAGCATAGGAAAGAAATCGAAGCTAACAATAAGAGCCATCACATAGGTAGGACTTTCTGGAAAGATGCTCTGGCAAAATTCTGAAAGAAAATTCTCTAGTCTCAAAGACAGTTTTGAGAACGATCACCTGCGCCCTGTGTTGCTTATTGTTAGTTGTCTTTCTTCCCTTCTTTTGTCCTCCTTTGCCTCCCCAACAACATTTGCTGCAGGCCTGCTGTTTGTAGAATACTGGGCTAGGCTGGGGAAGAGAGAGATGGTGTGCTTGTAAAAAGCTGCAACAGGGGGCGCCTGGGTGGCTCAGTTGGTTGAGCGACTGCCTTCAGCTCAGGTCATGATCCCAGAGATCCGGGATCGAGTCCCACATCGGGCTCCGTGCTCGGCAGGAAGCCTGCTTTTCCCTCTCTCACTCCCCCTGCTTATGTTCCCTCTCTGGCTGTATTTCTCTCTGTTAAATAAATAAAATCTTAAAAAAATAAAAAAAAGCCGCAAAAGACAAGGTCCAACTCAGAGTCCAAAAGTGCAGATGACAAAACAGAGAAAGAATTCAGCTGTTATTAACAAGCTTAAAACCCCAAACCTGGAAAAACAAATCCTCTACTGCTTAGTAAATATTTGTTGAATAGCTGAATGAGGGCCCATCATGCACCAGCCACTGTCCTGGGAGGGCATTGTAGGGGACACCAAGATAAATAAGAGATGACATCTTCCTCCAGAAGTTCATCAGCTGCACGGCAAGTCCCGTCTATCCCAACCCCCTGAAGGGTCACTGCTACTCTTCCTAGAGCATTTACCATGTAACTTCTCCCTAACCAAAATCCCAGGACCTTGCTGGTTTTGCTTGGAAAGAACAGCTTCTGAGTACCGAGTACAATGGGAAAACATTCTTCAAACTGTTGTCATCTCATCATTCCATCCCAAGAATGACGCTTCTGCCTCAATAGGTAAATGTGTAGGGAGGCAGGGAGAAGAGGAGAAAGGAAGGGATGGATCCCAGAGACCACCACTCTTAAAATTTGGTCTGCTTTTCACAATCACCTGCTGATTTCAGTAGGTAAAAAATAAACATAAAACCCATAGGGCGCCTGGGTGGCTCAGTGGGTTAAAGCCTCTGCTTTCGGCTCAGGTCTTGATCTCAGGGTCCTGGGATGAAGGCCTGCATCAGGCTCTCTGCTCTGCAGGGAGTCTGCTTCCTCCTCTCTCTCTGCCTGCCTCTCTGCCTACTTGTGGTCTCTCTCTCTCTGTCAAATAAATAAATAAAATCTTTAAAAAAAAAAAAGAATACCTAAAATATTATTTTAAAAAAACGTACCCATGAGGGGCGCCTGGGTGGCTCAGTCGGTTGAGCGTCCACCTTTGGCTCAGGTCATGATCCCAGGTCCTGGGATCGAGTTCCGCATGGGGCTCCCTGCTCAGTGGGGAGACTGCTCCTCCCTCTGCCTGCCGCTCTCCTTGCTTATATTCTCTCTCTCTAAGAAATAAAATCTTTTAAAAAAGAAAAAAACAAAACGTACCCATGATGTGCCGTTGAAGGCACCGGGAGATCGGAACGACTAACCGCCCACACCTGAGCAACTTTTCCAGTAACCGTGTTAGCTTGGATTATCCACTCTGAAGGGATGGCGGCGTAGGGGGTCTGCCTTGTGTCCTTTGGGCCCCGTTCCCTTGCTTCTCTTGTCATAATTCTGTAAATCCAAGGAGACTCTTCTGTAGAAGTTTTAAAAAGCATATGGCCAATCCCCATTTCCTCCTTTCCCCAGAGGGAGAGGAATAAACATAAACGTGCCAATCAGCGTGCTGAGGAGAGTGGCTGGCTGGGGATGCGGGCAGCCAGTCGGTGGCTCAGCGGAACGGGAACTGGAGATTCTTGGAGTGGGAGGGAAGGTGGCCCGGGGCCAAGCTAGGAAAGGCCTGGGAGGCTGTGCCGGCCCACACGGGGCAGAGCATGAACGCAGGGAGCGCTCATGTCCCCTTTGGTGTTTCCGCACAGCTAGCCCTGGCTGCTACAAGGGACTGGGGGCTGGAGACCTGGCAGAGGCCAGCAGACCAGTTTGGACCAGAAACCACGAGAGAGGGAAAGGCCGGGGCGACATTGTGAGAAGCTGCAACACGGGGTGCCCTGCATGGCCCTATTCAATGAGCTGAACCTTTGCTTTCTGGGCTGGGGGTGTTTCAAGGCCAGAAGCTTTCTGTTTGCTCTGAGCACCTGATCGGGCACCCTCCCAGCGTTGCCAGGGGCAGAGAATCCACCACACGCACAAAAGGGCCTCTGCAACTTACAAAACACTGCCCAGGCGGCCCTGGGGAGCTGGGCTTTTCCTTGAATGAGACTCCCTCCCTGGAAGGGCAGTGGCTGGAAGGGACAGGGAGCTTGTGAGAAGCGGGTGGTAGTGTGTGGTTGTTTCCAATCGGGGCGAGGGGCCTCACCATCTCTTCTGGCCTCAGAGTTTCCTGTCAAGACATGCTTCCTAGAACAGCTGATACAAATGCCATAGTAAGGGCTGAATTTAGGACATACTTAATCCCCAGTCATGTCCTTCCATCTAGATTTTACTTCTTGGCACAATTCTCTTCGCCAGCTACCGTTTGTTATCAGTAAAAGTCTGCACTGCCTAACCCGATCCACGGAAAAAGATATCACGGGCACACACATTTTTCCTAGTCCTCTTCCTTTTCAATGAGAAATTCTGTATAACATTTTCCATAAGTAAAAGAGAGAACCACTTCCTAGCTTTTTTGGGGGTTTGTTTTTTTTTTTAAACAACAGACCTTCCTTTTGGATTTACATCAGCATTTAGCTAACTTCCTGAACACTTCACCCATTTCCTGACCTTATTCTGAGGAAGGAAAAACATCCTCCTTCAGAAATAAATGCAAATAATCGCAGAGATTATTTTTATTAAATCAATAGTGTAAATGCAATGGAATTTCCTGCACGATGTACATTTAGCATATGGGTGTTTCAACAAAAATCTGCAGCGAGCCTGTAGGAACCATCTTATTTACAGGTAGACTGAGGAATTCTAACCATTACGTAGCTACTCAAGAGATAAGTTCTGAACATTTGCAGTTTGTGCTCTTGTTAGAAACATTTTTGCTGAAAAAATGTGAACGCTAGGGGGATTGTTTTCTTTAGGTCTGCACGGTTGAAGCTTTCTTTTAAAACGGTGTTCTCATGACACCTAGTGGTGATCCTGGGAATAACAGCCCCAAGAGAGTATCCACTCCATGGAGTGTCCAATTATTAGGATTTTTCTTGTTTCTGCCTTTGCTTGGGAGAAAACACATTCCTTCCAAGGACTTCTTAGCCCATAGTTCCCAGGAATCCTGAGAAGTAGTGACAAGGAAACAGCAACCGTTATGCGTTTCTGGAGATGTTTCTCTTCTCTTGATTAACATTTCTTCAGAGGCAACCTACCACCCAGGGCTTATCAGACTCATTCAATTTTAAGAATGAATAAGAAATTGAGACCTGGCAGAGGAAACACATCATATATCAAGCTAGGATCAGGTTTTTTAATTTTTTTGATTTTAAAAATGAAAGTACTTTCTCTGAGAAGGCCTCCTCCCATTCAGCCACCTTTTAGTGGAGAACAGTACCTTCCTGGTGAATAAGCTTCATTGGCATCTTAGAGATAAATTTTAGGCTGGCTGCCCATCATTTATAAGTGCTTTCCAGGGCCCTTCTTATGTTCTCTAGTGTTTGGCAGCAGTTGATTTTTATGGAGAGAGGCGACAGGGATCTGAGAGAGGTTGCTTGCCCCTCATCCCTACCCCCCGCACCCCGGCTCACCCCCGGCAGAAGTCCATGTGCAGCAGATGGATATCTGCTCTTCCTGTAGTGTCCCCGAGAAGACAGTCCTTCATCCATCACACCGGGTGACCCTCTGCCAGAGGCCCAAGGAAGGCTCCAGAAGCCAGCCCCTTCCAGCACCACCTCCCACATCTCAGACATACAGCCTATGTTCTAGCCAATCCCGCCCATCTGTACCTCAGCCTGCCTCCTTCCCCTCTGCCTTCCCACGTGCCTGTCCCCTCAGCTAGAAGGCTCTTTCCCTGCATGGCCTGGAGCCCATTCTTCAAGGCCCTGTTGTAGGAATTTTCTCTCCCGGGAGTCTGGTACAATCCAAGCAAGCAGAGCGGATGCTGTCCTTCCGAGTCAGCTCTCAGCCTAGCTCAGATGTCGGTAATTACACACGTTCTGTTACATTCCGTTGTTGACATGTGTCTCTTCCATGTATGTCTGTGAGCTTCTCGAGGACACGAACTGTTCTTATCCCCAGCACCTTGGCTTGCCAGGTGCTCCCCAAATGTTCACTGACATCCTGACATCAGTCATTTGTGGTGTTAGAATGTCCCACGCAGTGACACTTTTTTGGTAGGTGCACGTTGGGAGTGGGACAAGTACTTCAAGGGAGAGCTGACCATCAAGGGAGTGAGTTTGTGGAAACATACAGAGCCTTTTAAAAAATAATTAATTAATTTTTATTGTTAAATTTTTTTTTCCAGTGTTCCAAGATTCATTCCCCATTCCCCACACCCATTGCTCTATGCAATAGGTGCCCTCAGTACCCACCACCAGGCTCTCCCATCCCCCCACCCCCTTCCCTCCAAGTCCCTCAGTTTGTTTCTGTGTCCAAAGTCTCTGTTGTTTTGTTTCTCTCCCTGGATTACCCTACTTCCCATTTACTTTCCTTCTCCTACTGTCCTCCATATTACCCCTTATGCACCGCACGTAAGTGAAACCATGTGATACTTGACTTTCTCTGCTTGGCTTATTTCACTCAGCATAATCTCTTCCAACCCCGTCCATGTTGCTACAAAACTTGGATATTCATCCTTTCTGACGGAGGCGTAGTAGTCCCTTGTATATATGTACCACATCTTCTTTATCCATTCATCTGTTGATGGGCACCTTGGCTCTTTCCACAGTTTGGCGATTGTGGCCATTGCTGCAATGAACCTTGGGGTACATATGGCCCTTCTTTTCACTGCATCTGTATCTTTGGGGTAAATGCCCAGTAGTGCAATTGCAGGGTTATAGGGTAGCTCTATTTTTAATTTTTTAAGGAATCTCCACACTGTTTTCCAAAGCGGCTGCACCAGTTTACATTCCCACCAACAGTGTAAGAGGGTTCCCCTTTCTCCGCAGCCTCTCCAACACTTGTTGTTTCCTGACTTGTTAATTTTGGCCATTCTGACTGGTGTAAGGTGGTATCTCAGTGTGGTTTTGATTTGA
>PITA01011526.1:28080-66399 GCA_004023965.1 Spilogale gracilis | reverse complement strand
TTTTTTTTAAAGATTTTATTTATTTGACAGAGAGAAACACAGCCAGAGAGGGAACACAAGCAGGGGGAGTGAGAGAGGGAGAAGCAGGCTTCCCGCAGAGCAGGGAGCCTGATGTGGGACTCGATCCCAGGTCTCCAGGATCATGACCTGAGCCGAAGGCAGTTGCTTAACCAACTGAGCCACCCAGGTGCCCCTGAATTTTATATTTTAAATGGATAAATTATATGGTATATAATTATATCTCAATAAGACCATTACAAAATAAACAAAAATGTAATGATTGCATTCAGTGAAAAATTTATATAGTGACCATTGCTGCTGGTGCAAGGATCACACTTCGAGAACCACTGAATTTAAAGGATCTTCAAGTAAGCTTTATTTTCTCCCAAATTCCCAGTTAACCAGTGGTTTCTGTTCTCTGACATTTCTGAGACCTTATTATAAATTGTTCTGTGACATAATGGATAGCCATAGGATTTCCCTTGTTTTACCATAGTTTAGGATCCCATTGTTATTAACTGGCATAATTTAAGAGCTTTATTCTCTACTGTCTATACTTATTCTGCAGGATGAAGAAGAGGATCTCAGGACTGAACTCAACCTTTTAAAGAAGTACTCCTTCCACAAAAACATTGTGTCCTTTTATGGTGCTTTTTTCAAGCTGAGCCCCCCTGGCCAGAGGCACCAACTTTGGGTATGTATTTAATTGCCTTGTTCTTATTTCCTAAAACTAAGTCTCCCCTGAGGAAATACATTTGCACAAGCCAAGACGTCAGTTTTGTGCACCTCCAGGAAAATTTAAGAACTCAACTACTCAAAGTAGTATGACAAAATGTGTTCTCATTCCTGGAGATTTGAGTGATAGATAGGGAATAATTTCAGGAACTTAAGTTCCTGACAAGGAGCTTCAGGGTAAAATAGGGGAGGACTCAGATGAACACTGGGACTATCTAACATATTTCTTAACATATATAATTTTGCTCCTTTTAACTTTTTATGTACATTTGCTGGTGTATTAGAGGTGTGGACTTGCAAATGATGACTGGATAAGCATTAATTCCAGTTAGCATTTGGTATTAACATATGGGTGCATTTAAATGTTTCTAAGTATATGCACTTATGTTTAAACATAACTCCTAGGAGTTCTTTTCTAAATGGTTAATTGACTTATACTTGTCTTAACCTATTTATGCCTATACTATCATGAATTACTGATCAATGAGATGTAAATTTTAAAGGGCATTTAAAACCTACACTACAGTTGACAGAATTGTTGCTGCTTCCCACTATAGCAGAAATTGTCAAATTACAATATGAGCTTTGGGGGTGCCTGGGCGGCTCAGTTGGTTAGGCATCATCTGCCTTTGACTCAGATCATGGTCCCAGGATTCTGGGATTGAGACGGGCATCTGTCTCTCTGCTCAGAGGGGAGTCTGCTTCTCCCTCTTTCTCTGCCTGAAGCTCCCCCTGCTTTTGCATATGCTCTCCCTCTCTTTCTGTCAAGTAAATAAATAAAGTCTTAAAAAGATCTTTTTTCATTCCTTCTGCTAAATTCTGGGGATACATGGATGAGCTGAATAGACATGTCTCTGACCCATCAGACTTTTCAATGTCCAGTAGCGGTCAAATAATCACATATATGAATAGATAATTTGTCAGAAGGGAAATAGCATGCTTCTATGTGGGCAAATAATATAGGAGTCTAAATTAAGTTGGGGATTAAGAAACTTTAATTTGAGAAACTTTTCCTTGAACTACCATCTGAAAGATGAATAAATTATTTGTGGAGCTATGAGTTTTCATGAGACCATTTACAATTTCTTGTCCATGTAAACCAAAACAAATAGGAAGTAATAAGTAAATGACTAAATAATTGCCATTTATAAAGTATATATGCTGGGCATCATGCATATAAAGCTGGGAAAATAATTGAGAATGTCTCACATTCCTTTCAGAGTAGAGCTCTTCTGACTCAGGTAATATTAGCAAGATTTTCCAGGGTACATCTGAATGAATGGCTTTAATTCAGGTTTGTCATGATTTAAAATGAGCCCCTTTTTGTCCATTACCATAGTTGTACATGTTGTGTCCATTTAAGTTAACATGAAAATTAAACTTTTGTGGCTTATCTGTATTATTAGAGTTGTTTATTTCTTCTCTTCTGTTTTATGAAAGCATACTCAGGTTAAAGACATGCAGTAATGTTAGGTGTGAAGAAATATAAATTAAAAGAGTGATTAAGGTAGACTTTTAAATATTCACGATTTGGGGCCTATCTTTTTGGTTTCCTTCTTCTATGGCAAAAATTTATTAACTTGCCTCCAGTTCAAAAAAACACATGTTTTGTTGTATTTGTATAGCAATGACAGTAATGCATAAACCTGTGCTTAAAAAAAGTTTTCTGGGTTGATTATAATAGATATATTCTCTTTCACATTGACCAATCCTCTAGTTAGCTAAAATGGGGAAAGAAATTTACTAATTGGGCCCATGATTCATTGATGGCAAAAAGATAAATTTTCTGAGAAATTGAGTTTATTAATAAAGTGATATCTGAATGAGATGTTGTCAGTGATAATAACCTTAAAATAGACTTTCCTTAGCAGTAAAACCATTTGGAAAAATGGCCTATAGGAATGCAGTTGATAGTTTCCCCCTTGAAATTGCAGTTTGCCAGCATCTTAGGGAAAGCTAGTCTAGAATTTAAAATAAAAACAAAACAATAAAAATAAGTCTGGTCTTAATTTTGAGGTGTAAATTCTTTTGATATCCTGCTTTCCTACTTTTTCACTTGCAATCTAATTGTTCCCTCAATGGTATTTTCCACTTGAACTCCAGTCATCACTCAGGTTTGTCTTCTTTACAAGCTTCTTCTTTTTTTTTTTTTTTGAACGTTTTCTAATTCATGTTTATTAAGAACAATAATTAGTACATTTTACATATCCATTTTGGGATAATATATGCATGCATAAAAATAAACACAGTTCCAGTTCAATGAATTCTTGTCAGAAGAATGATTTTAAGACTAAGCCAAGCTTTTGCCTGTTATTAACTGAACTCCTTCATTAAGTAACAAGGGAATAAAGCATTCAAAGCATATTTTGTAAAGAGAAATGATTCCATTACAATGAATAGTTTTCCACAGTTATTCAACCAGATCAGGAAAAAAGTTTTGTATTTTACCTGCAAGTATCTGTTTAGAAAAGCATAGAAAAAGCTTACATTTGCAGTTTCTAAGAACTGAAGTGATTAAAACTTGATGTTTTGTATGGCACCACAAACATTATTTCATTTTCAGTAAAATGATAAACTTTTTAAGAGTAAGCTTTTTATTTTCCTTATAATGATCTTCAAACTGAAGTCATATCTCTAGAACTTCAATGCAGATCAAAATTTCTCTTTGAAACTCTATTCTTGGAAGTGATTAATGTAGTTAGACTCTCCTCCTCCAGAAAAGGTATGTAATCATTCTGTTTTTAATAAACTGAATGTTCTTCCTTCTCAGTATATTCAAACATTATCTATCCTTCAAGGCTTAGCTCAAATTCCACCTCCTAGTTAATTATCCCTGGTGTGATACCTCCCTTTCTTCCTTCCACAGATCCTTGGATATGTTCCAACTCTTTTTAATTCCACTAGCCTTTAGAGACTTCCCCCAGACAACTGAGCCAGTCTTTGCAGTGTCTTAATCTCTAAACATCACATATAAATATAAGCCATATGGACTAAAACTCTCCAGATATTTTTGGAGAATTACCTTCTAATTCTTGACACTTTACTGGCTTCCCTGCAGATGGTGATGGAGTTATGTGCAGCAGGCTCAGTCACTGATGTAGTGAGAATGACCAGAAATCAGAGTTTGAAAGAAGATTGGATTGCATATATTTGCCGAGAAATCCTTCAGGTGAGTTTTCATATAGTCATTCTCCCCTGGCCTCGAAAACACCTGGGAGTAATATATGCAATGTACCTTATATCTGTCCATTTAGGGTTGTTCAAGAACTCTGAACATAGCCTCTGGATCAGGATACCAAAAAAACAAAACAAACAAACAAACAAACAAAAAAACCAAATGGCTTTAGAGAGAGCACATTTTCAGGAGATGTCCTTAACTTTAGGTAGACTGAAAGGTGGGTACTCAGGCCCTTACAAATCATGGTTTTTAATGGCTTTGTCAGAGTTAGACTGTTGTGTTTATTGGATCATGGAAGTAACCACTTGGAATATTTATTACATTATTTGGATTTTTAGAGTTCTTTAAAAAAAGTAGCACTTTTTTTCATTAGATCATTAATCTTAATCATTAGAGATTAAGAAAAAAGTGAGACAAAAGTCAGTGTTTTACTGAATGACCCTAAACCATCCATAACAATTTTGCAGACAGACATCCTATTTGAATAATTGCCTGTTTCTAAAACTTTCTTTATTCTGAATACCAGATTGGATGAGAACAATCTTCTTAATCTACCACACTCAAGTTTTTCTTTGTGGTTTAAGTGCTTAGGGTCACCAGAGGAGAATATTAACAGAACTGAATAGCACCACTGATATATAATGTTAGAATCTTCTTCCTTCCATCTTAATTGGATTCACTTGTGTTAATAGTGTAACTAGTTGAGTGTAAATTCTGGACTGAGTTTAAATTCTGGTTCATCATATATTAGCTTTGTGTCCTTGAATCAGTTACTTAATTTTTCAAAATCTCACTTTCCTTTACTGTAATAATGGGTGATATTAGTACCCTCCTGCATTGTTGCTTTCATGATTTCCTCCATGTAAAGCACTTAGCACAGTCCTAGGCAAAAACTAAAATAAAATAAAGGACTCAATAAATATTGTTTTTACTGTTACATCTATTATTAATCCCCAGTTATTATCTGGAGAAATCTCTTTGAAGCCAGGTCACAGTTTAGTTTTAGTGGTGAATAAGCTGGATCCAGCATGGTGAGCCAATACAAATTGCTGATGCTTTAAAATGAATTTCCATATTTCCCCAAATTTTCAGCCTACAAGGTTGACTAGAAAATATTTTGGATTGAACAAATGGTTGGATGAGGAATAGAGTAAAACAATGGCTGAGCTATGATATTTAAGATGTCCAGGTCTTCACTCTTATGGTTAGCTGGAAATATGGAGACTAGAAAGGAAGGTAAATGGCCCAATGTATACAAACATTACTTTTTGGTGTTCTTTTCCTTTCATGGTCGTTCTGATTTATTTTCCTTTCCTTATGGCCAAAAGTAGTATTTCTGGGAACTGGTTGTAGTAATTCCAGCCCAAAGAAAGAATTTTGTTTGAAAAATGCAAATCTGGGCCATTTTTCTTACCAGAAGATTTTCCAAAAATACTAAGAACAGTACCAGAAAAAGATAAAACACATATACTGATGTATCTTTTTGAATAAATGTGTATCTATCTATGTGCAGGGCTTAGCTCATCTTCATGCACACCGTGTAATTCACCGGGACATCAAAGGTCAGAATGTGCTACTGACTCATAATGCTGAAGTAAAACTTGGTAAGTTTGTTCTTGTACTTTTGTACTTTTGAGTGGGGCCCCCAGTATTTTAATGGAGAGGATTCCTTTAAGATAGCGGTGTTTTTTGTCATGTCACTAACAATATCCTCTACTTATTTAGGCTGTGTTTTCCTTGCTTGCAAAACCAGTCAAAATTTGAAAGTTTGTTTAGGAAAGGAGGTGGAGCAGGAGAAAAATGCACCTTTTACTGCTTCCCTGAAATCATGTAGTTAAAAACTTTTAAATTATAATGGGAGGCTTACATTTTGGTCATTGTTTTACTCTCTATTAAGTATAGATATTATATTTATTAATAATTGAATCAAATATTTATTATGTGCAAGTTTCTGTGCCATGGACAAGGAAACAAAAAGACGATTCCTCTACATCACAAAACCATATTTTCCAAATAATATCAAATAAATTTTAAATTAAGTACAACTTGCTTCTTTGAAAGCAATACATAGTATGCTGCTGGCATACTACTTGGCCAAATTAAATACTGTACAATCCCAACTTGAATACAAATATATATGTAAATACATAGGATTATGTATTCCTAGAAAAATGTGTGTGTACATGCACATGTACATGCTTAATGAAAGTGTGGAAGGAAGTACATCAAAACGCTACCAATGATTAACTCTGAGGGATCATTAGTAATTCAAATTGGTCGTGCTTTTTTGAACTTCTTCCAATGAACCAGTATTTATTGCCAATAAAAAAATTCCAAAAAATAAAAATCATAAAACAAAGAACTTAAAAAAATAAAAAAACAAATTGCTTCTTTGGAATTTTCCCTCAAATATTTAAAGAACTGATATCAGTTGCTCCCATAATATCCAAATCAAAAGACCAGAAAGTTCCTGGCTTTCTATCCCAGGATTCAAAATGACATAATTAACTTGAAAGTAACCACACATATTGTCTCACTGGAACGATTTATTGCATCCTTTAACATTTAAAATAAATACTGTTTTTTAAATAATACTGTATGGATAATGTCAGTACTATTCAATGGCAGATAACCTCATTGCTATAAAATATAAATCACTGGTTATTAAATTATGTATTATTTTTAAATGATAATCAATTCTTGCCTACCATGCCTCTAGCATGACCTTATGACAGTTCTCATTTTCCTGCTGAACAAAAACAACAACAGAAGGAATTTTGTTCATTCATTGAGAATTTTTTCATTGAATATTTGTGGAAGAAGCTTGAGGTAATTGTTCTTGAAATAAGAGAAAAGGAATTTCGAGAAAACATATAATGTCTTTTGTGTTTAAAAGCTACAAAGCTAGCAACACAATTTTAAGACACTGTTAATATATAAGGAGAATTTGGATCTCACATCCTAATGTGCAGGTTAGATGTCGGTCATAAAGCTACATACACACTATATTCACATGTGGCAGCACTCCCATATATTTTGGTCAGATTTCTGGCCAATTCTACCATTTGCAACACAGAAGAGACATTGTAAGTAAATGAAGAGCCACTGAAAATTCTGTCACCAAGTCCACACACTAAAGCTTACGTACTTTAATCTGAGGAGAGAACTTTTAGAATTTAATCAGGTTTATTTTATATATAATCATTATACAGTGATTGTATTGTAATTGCAATTGATCAATAATCCTTACCTTCTGGTACCTAGGTCATTAAATAAAGGTTAATTAGGCCACTCTTGAGATCTTATGTCTACTTTTATCTAAATTTCAAGCTTTCCTTTTTCTTTTCTTCCATTAATCACTCTTCTAGTATTTTCCCATTTTCATTTTCTTTCCTGAATGTCATATATATTATCTCATGGCCTTCATAGATATCTCTTGGCCCTTAAAGTTGGCCCTCAAGGGGATAGTAAGAATGCTAAACTTTGATTTAATGTATTCTCAAAAAAATATCTAGATAATAAGATTGTTTAACATCCAGTCGTGATTTTCACATATTAGAGACTTTTGTTAAATCCTTCCTAAAGACTACTTTAAACTCTTAACTTTTAAATTTTTCATTTCTTCTCCTAAGTTCTTCAAACTACTGTTCACTCAGTGTTGTTCTCCATCCTTTTGATTCCTGGAAACCATTCTAAATTAGAAAATCTACTTCATTTTTCATCCCTGAAAAAATTAATCTACTTTCATTTTTCATCTTATTTTTTCTGGACTAAATAACCTCAGTCTACTTTAGCCTTTTTTCTGTCTGTTACTGAGGATACCATACTAAATATTTTCATATAATGTATCCCACAGATGAAGAGAAGACTGAACTTTTATAATCTAAGCTACGATATAGATACCACAGTAAATATTTGCATCTGATTCAGAAGATCTGTAGAAAACTTTAAACTAAATTCTAGCAGAAAACTCTTTTTTCTTCATTGGTGTAGTAGGACTTTCTAATGTCATGATCGAGGTTTCCTAATAAACTACTAACAGGTTTTAGATTTCTTAGATGTTGCTTATAATATTGGTCTTCCTCCAGCTTGGTGGAAGGTCCAGACACTACATATGTTATCACTTCAGAGGTTCAGGGTATACTGATGGAACTTTATTTTTAATACTCATGGTAAACTTTCAGCCAAACCTACTGTAGATTTATAATAGCACTTCTGAGTCTCTTTCCAACATAAATAGCAGCAAAAGCCTATTTCCCAGTATTCCTGGACTAGACTTCATGGTAAAGTTTTCTGGGCTGGAATGAAAATCTGTTATCCATTGTGGATTTTGTATTGGGTTTCCAAGTTAAAGAAATAACTTATTGAGCTTTTTGTTACTGATTAATTATTTTGACATATGCTGAATTTTGCAGTGGATTTTGGAGTGAGTGCCCAGGTGAGTAGAACTAATGGCAGAAGAAACAGTTTCATTGGAACACCATACTGGATGGCACCTGAAGTGATTGACTGTGACGAAGATCCGAGACGCTCCTATGATTACAGAGTAAGTGTGAGGTTTCAGATAGTGGGAATCAAAGTTTGGAGAGGACTTTTGACTAATGTTTATTTTTAAATGATAAAAGAATAAAAAGCAGGCAACTCCTTTCACGTTTAACTCTGATAAGAAATACTAGTTGTTATTCATATATGTAGTTTGATTATATGCATAAATATAATATTTTCTAAGAATTTAGACAAAGTAGACTATTAGTAATTATCTATATTTGAGGAATAATATCTAGTTCATGTTGCTTGCAACTTCTTGGGGGAAATATTATATTATGGGGCTTTATATAGAAATTTAACTTCCGGGCTCAGAGAACTTTGTAAATTTAAAAATGAATTAATGTAAAGCCAATTATTAATCCCCACAGTAACTTAACTCCAAAAGGAAAAAAAAATAATGATTTGATTACTCCTGGTAATGGAGAAAATCCTTGTCATGGTTCACCTCCAAACCACCAAAAATCAGTGGAATAGACAAATTAAGTAACAATTCATGCTATTTATTAAAATTTCCACTGAAACTGCAATTTGGACAATATACATCTATGTACACATTGGAAAGAAAACTCTCCATTTGCTATAGACTGGAAAAACCACACTCTCTCCTCACATCATAAGTCATCCAAACAATTCATTGTGGTTTTCGTTGTGTGGAACCTAGGACTCAATACTTGAAGTTGCTTAATTCAACTCTCATCTTTTTTCCTTTTCCCTTTAATACCCTCTGATGTGCAAGCAGATCTACTGAGAGCTTATAGCCTAGTGCTATTACAGGCTATGGAGACTGTAGAAGCATAATGTTCTTTTAAGTGGCTTGTTATAAATAACTTTTAAGTGGATGCTTTATACCTGTGCAACTTTTTGCAGTCTTTCAAGGACCTTAACTTATATTAATTATTTATTTTTAATTTTTAGCCCCATGCAAATTGAAAGAAAGCTTCAGCTTACACCATCACAATAATTCTTTGAAGCTAAGAAATCTGTTAACTGAGATTCTCAGAATTCAGTTAACTTGTGTAAGAGTCATCCAGCCAGGCAGTATACATCGAGACCTGTGCCCTTTCCACATTCTAAAAAACAAAGTACAGTTAATAATGAGGATAATTTCCTTGAGCCTCTTAGAATATAATTTCCTGGAAAAACAATAATTATATTCTCAATTTACTGTATTCAAGGAACTGACTGAAAGTGCTTTTATGTATGTTATTTCATTTAATATTCATACTAGTGCTATGAGATGTATATCATTATTATCTCCATTTTATATAGAGCTAAACTGAGGTATCGAGAGTTAAATCATTTACCTAAGATGGCACAGCTAATATATCTATGTGACAGGATTTCTTCACAGCAAGCTCCTTTTGCTATTTCAGTTAAGGCAACAATAACGATACATTCAAGATGAATTTTCCTTGCACTGAACCCTGTCCCATATCATCTTGTGTAGTTCAGTTACTGGCTGATTATAAGCTCAGGCAACATCTTCCTATAATGCCAGTCTATAATGAAGGTTCATTGTAGAAAACCCATAAAATGGCTCTGGTATTGGCAATCCCCCACCTGAAGATTATTTTGAGATTCTAAATACTATTAGTTTCCCATTGTTAAATGACTTTTTGGGGGTCATTTTTTTCTTTCGCAGAGTGATGTGTGGTCTGTGGGAATCACTGCTATTGAAATGGCTGAGGGGGCTCCTCGTGAGTAAAAGTTTTATTTATTAAAAGTTTGGGGAAGCATGTTGTACAAATCTGCCACTTTTTCCAGTCAGCTTGTACTAGTCACAGAGTGTCACACTATTGCCAAACTGTGAATGGTGGCCTTTTCAATGATTATCAAATGTTCTAGTCAGAATGGCCAGATATATCTATAAAGAGTATGTGCTTTTCCCTTATGATACCTTATTTTAGGCTATTGAATGTTGTTTCGATTTGGCTTCAAAGTATTTGGTACTGACAGTCCTGACTAATGACATCTAAAGCCATTCCAATACATAATGATTCGTGGAATATTTAGGTTCCAGAACATTTATAGTCACACACTGCTACTGCTTCAGAATGTGATAGTTAAGAAAATCTTCCAGTGTTTCATTGAAATCAAACCAATCCTTAAACTTGGGAAGTCAGGTTTGTTTGTTTGTTTCACTTGAAGTCACTCCAGCTCACCGTTCCTGCCTTCCTTGATCCTTTTAGCCATTCCAGGGCCCTTAATTGCTCGGAAGGCTCAATTTCCTTGTTTCTCTCTCATCTCCATCTTTAAATGATCTGTCAACATTCTGTTCTCTCCGAACACTGATTTCAGATAGGAAAATGAAATTAAAATGTGAACTTGGATATAAATGACTGGTAACCATCTAATGTATGACCCCCATAAGCAGAGCATATTTGCTGTCTTTAATATCTAAATCTAAAGATATAAATGATAAATACATCCCTTATATTGTTGGATGAGAAGTGAGGAAATGCCTGGAGTGTTTGTTGGGGGGCAGATAAGTGAGAGTGGAATTTCTTTGCTTCCACCTTTCTAAGATCCTATAGGTTCCCATGTTCCTGCATGCTCTATCTGCACAATGTCTGCCCAACAAGCTTTATAAGTTTGAACTATCTTAGTACTGTGTTTCAAGGCCAATTAGAGTAATTTCAAGGGGTAGAAGTAGTGGTAACATGATTATTAAGAATTCCTTGGGTCCTTCAGTATATCACAGAAGAGGCTTATATTAAATCAGGGACAGATATGAAGATCAGGTTATTGCTGCCTCTCTTTTAGTGCCCTCCAAAACTATAAAGTACCTATGTTGGGTGAATAAAAACTCAAAGATGGAAAAATGATATATACCACATATATAAAATTGAAATAAGAAATGGAAGATGCATATTATTCCTCCTCATCTCCTGATTTTTTTTTGTGAATGTACTTAGATTATATTAAATTGACCAGCAACTTCTTTTTCTCTCTTTCTCTGCCCCCTTCCCCTCCCTTCCTCCTCCTCTGCCTCTCCACCCTCCCTCACTTCTAATTATTCTTCTTCCTCTTCCTCTTCTCTCTCTTCACAGTATGGTATTTCATATAAGTATTGATGCATGTTTTTATTTAGAATACATAACTGCATCAAGTAGTATACTTTTTCTATTGTTTCTGAATGTTCCTTACTATTTCTTTAAAAATAACTAGCTTTCTACATTTGCAGGTTTGTATTTCCTGGTTCATCTTTATTTTGTTTCATTTTTTCATTCCAAAAAATTAAATCAGGGGAGAAAATTCACAGAAAGAATGCAGAGGAGTTTTAAATGGAGTATACAAATGGCAGGCTTCTTACAAAAGAAGTGTAAGGACCATGAGATTCTTAATTCACAATGAGAAAAAAATAGGACCAACATGCCTAAATAAGTAACTGGAATGCTGCAACTTTGGTCATGAGCAACTCGAAAAGCATTGCTAAACATTGCTAAAAACACACTGATAAAACATTGGTTTCTCACCAGCCTCCTATATTGCCTGGAGTATTAATTTTGGATGGAAATGATTGTCATTCATTTAACTGCAGAAATCCTCCTAGTTTTGATAATTATCATCTTGGAGGGGGTGGCCCTCCAAAGTGACAATTATATGATAATTGCTTCTCAGGTCCAGATAACAAAATTTCTTTCTTTCTTTGGTGAGTTTCTCCCAGAAATGTAAAAATGAAGGAAGGCAGGAAGGCAGGCAGGCAGGCAGGAAAGAAGGAAGGAAGGAAGGAAGGAAGGAAGGAAGGAAGGAAGGAAGGAAGGAAGGAAGGAAGGAAGGAAGGAAGGAAGGAAAGAAAAAAAAGGGAGAGTAACTTCTCACAGAAAGGGTACTGTAGAGGCTCTTAGAGGAGGGAAGATCTGTACCATCCCACAGCAGGAGACCTTCTTAAGTATTTGTGTTCATTCTTCTTTGTTTTGTTTCTCAAATTTCACATATGAGTGAAATCAAATGGTGTCTATCTTTCTCTGATTTATTTCACTTAACATTATACCCTCTATGAAATGTATTTGTAAAAGAGATTTCTGTTTCAAAGGAATGAGACTCTAATGGTGAGATATTTAGGCATGTTAGATATAGGATAAAGGGAGCATTTACTGGCATTCCTAAAATTAGACTATATAGAAAACATCCACTGTTTGATATAGATTTTGTACCCACATGCTCCATTCCTTTGTGGACTTCTCATTTCCCTTAATGAAAACTTCCCCAAGGGGCGCCTGGGTGGCTCAGTTGGTTGGGCGACTGCCTTCGGCTCGGGTCGTGATCCCGGAGACCCTGGATCGGGTCCCACATTGGGCTCCCTGCTCGGCGGGAGGCCTGCTTCTCCCTCTCTCACTCCCCCTGCTTGTGTTCCCTCTCTGGCTGTGTTTCTCTCTGTCAAATAAATAAAATCTTTAAAAAAAAAAAAAAAAAAAAAGAAAACTTCCCTAGTCTGTTCTCTAACTCTTGACCCCTGGGGATGTTGTTAGTTGACTGCATGATGCTCAAATGTTAATAAATGACAACTGCTTAATATTGTACAAATCCACTTAAAATATGTTTAAAGGACAGAATCTGGTGACTGGACAGAGTAAAGGGATGAAGAGAATCAAATATGATCCTGATTGATTGATTGATTTGGGAGAGTGTGTGAGAGAGAGTATGCACACAGATGCAAGTCCATGAGTTGGGGAAGAGGGGAAGACATGGAGGCAAAGGGAGACGGGGAGAATCTCAAGCAAACTCTGCACTGAGCCTGATGCAGGGCTCAATCTCAGGATGCTGAGATCATGGCCTGAGCCAAAACAAAGAGTTGGACACATAACTAACTGAGTCACCCAGGCACCCCTGATCCTGATCTTTCCAGCTTGGGGATAATTCTGTACCTGTACCTCTATTAATTTATACCTGCATAGTTAAATAAAAGGATTGACCTTTTAAAAATTATCTTTATATCACTAATGAAATAACTCTGGGTCTTTTTTTCCTACTATTACAAGAGGCCGGTTTGACATTGTAGTTTTCCTAAATATGTATTTCGGAAGAGAAAGGATGACTCTAAAGAGTCACAACATCGAATTGTCCTCACATGCATGACACACACGTAGTAGTATTAGATGCAACTTGTTGGTGAGGATGTGGAGAAAAAGGAACCCTCTCGTACTGTTGGGAATGCAAACTGGTGCAGCCACTGTGGAAAACAGTATGGAGGTTCCTCAAAGAGTTAGAAATAGTGGGCGCCTGTGTGGCTCAGTGGGTTAAAGCCTCTGCCTTCAGCTCAGGTCATGATCTCAGGGTCCTGGGATTGAGGCCCGCATCAGGCTGTCTGCTCAGCAGAATCCTGCTTCTTCCTCTCTCTCTGCCTGCCTCTCTGCCTACTTGTGATCTCTCTCTCTCTGTCAAATAAATAAAATATTTTTTTAAAAATTTAGAAATAGTACTACTTTATGATCCAGTAATCACAGTACTGTGTATTCACAAAAAAAACTACAAAAACATTCATTTGAGAAGATATATGCACCCCTACGTTTATTGAAGCATTATTTACAATAGCCAAATTATGCAAGTGTCCATTGATAGATGAGTGAATAAAGAAGATGTGACATACACACACACACACACACACACACACACACACACACACGAATATTATTCAGCCATAAAAAAGAATGAAATCTTCCATTTGCAACAACATAAATGGAGTTAGAGTATTATACTAAGTGAAATAAGTCAGAGAAAAACAAATACCATATGATTTCACTCATGTGTGGAATTTAAGAAACAAGATAGACAAACAAGCAAAGAGAGAGAGAGAGTGCGCAACCAAGAAACAGTCTCTTAACTATAGAGAACAAATTGATGGTTACCAGAGGGGAGTTGGTTGGAAGAAGAGATGGGCTAGGTGATGGAAATCAATTAGTACACTTACCATGATGAGAACTGAGTCACGTATAGAATTGTTGAATCATTAGATTGCATACCTGAAACTAATATAATACTGTGTGCTAACTATCCTAGAGTTAAAATTAAAAACTTAATAAAATAAAAAATATATCAAGAAAGAAGAAATTTAAAGTATGGCTCTCCTTTGGGGATTTTTTGCACCGCCAGTTTATTTAAACCTCAAGAGGAAATAAGCAAAGTGAGACACATAGTTAAATGCTTATAAGAAAGCTCATAGAAAATTCTCAGACTGACAAGGTAATCAATTTATACAGCACGTAATGGAATAGGCTTTTCTTTGTATATTTGTGTGTTTCAAAAAGTGAACTGAAGTCCTGTAATTTCACACAGACACAAAGTGCCAGATAGTTAAAATCTTTATTATAATACCAATAGTTAATATGTATTAAGTGCCTACTCTATGCCAGACACTTTTACATGTAAAATCGTCATGGTAACTCTTTGAAAGAATTCTTGATTTTTGTTCAGATAAAGAAACCAGGGCAAAGATAGGTTAAATAATTTGCCTGAGTCCCAAAGGAAGAGCTAGGATTTGAACCCAGGTGATCTTACTCTAGAGGGTGTGTTTTAATTGTTAGTTATACTATATTTGCCTATTTTCCTAGGACTGTCAGTTTTCAAAAGAGATTCTTCTCATCTATTTAGACTGCTAAGTCAATCTTTATGTATTGTTGGGTTTAGCTATTAATTTTGCTGACTTTTTAAGCCGATAGTGACATATTTCAATTTTATAAGTGTAGATACTTACAACAACACAATATACATAAGAGTGTCTCCATTTTTTATTTACTTCTCTAGATAGAAATCACTAATCTTACATTTTGAAATTTTTATCCAGTGTAGTTTATTATTAATTTGCCACACCTGACAATGGTGAAGCTTGAGGAGTTTATATAAGGGACTGTTTGCATTAAAATGAACTTTTCCTGTAACTATATTATTTTGTATCATTTATTCCTTAGTGTCTATTCAACATGATATGTGAAATAATACTGAGAATCCCCTCTGGAATGAGGAGTGTGCTCTGCTGTTACCCTTCTCATTCATTTTAAACATATCTATTTTCTTTGCAGCCCTGTGTAACCTTCAGCCTTTGGAAGCCCTCTTTGTTATTTTGCGGGAATCTGCCCCCAAAGTCAAATCCAGTGGATGGTAAAGATGAATGATTTAATCTCCTGAACACATTAATTTGACACTTTTTATGTAGTAAATGAGTTTTAATTAGTTTTGTAGTCTTTGGACTGTATTTCCTAAAAACTAATACATTAAGTGGGGGGGGTGGTCTTAATGATTAGTTTTCATTAAGAGCTAGCTAGACAACTAGATATAAGTAATACTTTCCATAGTATATTATGATGACATTACTGCCCTGGAATTAATGTCATGTTCAGTTGTTTCTTCATTAATGACATGGACCAATAGAAATCATTTGTGAAATTTCTTGCTGTGCCTACCTACATAAGCAGTCAGTGACGGTGATATATAGCTCAGTTGTTCAGCCCATTAAACTAAACATCCACAAGCCTAGAGAAGAGGATTGATTCTCCCAGGGTGTTAAAGGCCAACTAATTTGGGAACCCTTTATACTAAAGCTTTTTGATTGAGTGTCAGAAGCTCTTGCTTGTTCTTAGTATTTATTGCTTGCCCTGCTAGAAGTGGTGGCTGGGATTTGATTGCTGACATTTTTCCTTGTGATTCAATTTAATCCTTCCTACAGATTCAGGCTTTCTGGACACTTCTGTTTTCATGGGCGATTTTGCAAGTTTAATTAGTCCTGGTGCTATTAAAACCCTTTTTTTGGATCATTACATTTATAACTATGTAGCTCAGAATGCATGTGGTCAAGTGAAACATTCAGACTTCAAAAGTATGACTTCTGTGGGCTGACAAATCTAGATACATATATCATATTAACCACTCCATTGCCATCCCACCACTTGACTTTTTACCATGTTCATACTTCTGAATTCACTGAAGTTTCTACTACTATTTAAATGCCATTGACTCTGGCTCATCTGAGGGGAGAAGATATGGCAAGCTTGAGGCTGCTCTTTTATGCCTTTGACTCATTTCTTTTAGGTCTCGGAAGTTCCACAATTTCATGGAAAAGTGCATGATAAAAAATTTCCTATTTCGTCCTACTTCTGCAAACATGCTTCATCACCCTTTTGTTCGGAATATAAAAAATGAAGGACACGTTGTTGAGTCATTGAAGAAGCATCTTACTGGAATCATTAAAAAGAGACAGAAAAAAGGTTGGCATATGTCAACTTTCACTTTACTAGAATGAATATTTAGATGAGAGAAGAGTTTTTTTCATTTTTGTCACAAAAATAATATTTAAGAATTAGATGGAAAGTAAAAATTCTGAAGCTTTCCATATTTAGGTTTTCCACTAATATGCCATGTACAGTTAATTCTTTCTCACCTAATCATCTGTATATATATGATTATAAATTGCTGCCAATTACAACTGGCAAGTGTTTATATTCATAAAAACTTTGAAAGCATCAAGAAAAAATTTGTGATGTGCCAATTTTACTTTAAGAAACTCCTAATGAGATAAAATAAACAAAAAGTAACAAAATCTATATCTTACTATTATTTTTGGTTGATATTTTAATTAACTCCAATGAGATAAATAGCTTTGTAATTATCTATTGACTATTAATTTTGAAGTAATTTCTGTGTACCATACTGTTTTTTGTGCACTAATCTCCAACTATAAGAAGTAAGTAAAAGGACTAATTTATATAAGTAAAAGTTAATACCTATATATTAATGCCCAAAATGACAGAATAGATTTTCATCAAATCCAGATTAAACTACTTAGGATGTTTTAACTTTGATTCATATGGCATATTCCACATTTCACTTGGGGCACCATGGGCAGTGTTGAGAGTGGTGATATAATGAAAAAGGGGAAACTGGAAACATAGCAGTCATTCTCAGAATAGCTGCAGGATTGATTGCAGTAGAGTTTCTTCCATCTACGTAACTATATCTATTCTATTTTGGGGTGAGAAGCAACAGAAATTTATTTAACCATGGGTGAAAATTCCTTAGACCATCATCACAAAAGCCAGCTAGTCTTTAAATGGGTGTGGGAAGATCCCGTTTCTCTTTGAGAATTTGCTAATTTCCAGTGTTGCAAGACTTCCAAAATGTTACCTGCAGGAAAAGTCACATTTATGTGGGAATTACATAGATGTAAATACAGTTGTCCTGAACACTTTTATTTTGGAAATTCAAAAGAAAACTCTTGTTTGTAAGCTTTTATATTTCGGTACAGCAGAGCAGAAATGAAAGAAACTGAACGTGTTGAATATATTAAGTGTAAAATCTAGAATTTAGATTTATTTAGATTTTTACCTTCTTGTTAGAAGGACCAATGATTCTGATCCTCATTTTCAATGATCCTCATTAAAAGGACCAAAGATGGGGTGGGCCCAAGCCATAAAGTCCTCATATCTAGATCACACACGTTTAAGCCATGCTTGACAACCATCCACAGAGTTTCTCTTGTCCCTTTTTCCCTTTATCTTTCTCAATTATTTCTATTTAGATTCTAGTTACCAAATAGCTAAATTTACTTTCCTGTGCCCAGAGAAGGTAGTCTGTATGGAATAGCTTCACTGTGCTGCAAAAGTGGGCTTAGGAACTACAATATTGTCCATATTACCAACTAAGTGTGATTTGAAGGGTTACCCTCTTGTCTTTGTGATTCACTTGATATCCTGAGCATTAAGGGGTAAAAATTCACTAAAGTAGATTACACTAATATCTGCTGATTTTTTGCATTATTTTCTCTCTTTTATGAAAAGGACTACCTCTGATCTTTGAAAGAGAAGAAGCTATTAAGGAGCAATACACCATGAGAAGATTCAGGTGTGTTAGATAAATTCCAATATAATTTGTTAGCAATTTATGTAAGACACTTAATTCTATTCTCTTGGCATTTGACTCAGAAGAGTTCAATGCCCCCGATACAACAAATAACAGTTCCTTCTATATTTTCAAAAAATATTTGAATGGAAATGTTGAGGAAAAATTGTTATTGTGACTCAAAAATTCTTTAATTTCTGGCAATAGAATGAGCAAGTAGATTACTAGATAATTAATATTGAGTATATTATTAATACAAAGAATATTTCAGACATTACAGGAATGACTCAAAAAAGATTTACTGAAAATCTTCATTGTATAATATTGTACAAAATCTCCAGTTTTTAAAATAAAGGCATTCCCCCCGAGTGGCTTCACTCTACTGACAATACTTACTATATAGCAATCATTTGTATGTTTATTTCTAGAGGACCTTCTTGTACTCATGAGCTTCTGAGACTGCCAACCAGCAGTAGATGCAGACCACTTAGGGTTCTGCATGGAGAACCCTCTCAGCCAAGGTGGTTACCTGATCGAGAAGAGCCGCAGGTGCAGGCACTTCAGCATCTACAGGGAGCAGCCAGGGTGTTCATGCCACTACAGCCTCAGGACAATGCACCTAGGCCTCTACAGGGGCAAGCCCAGGCACCTCAACGACTACAAGGGGCAGCTCGGGTGTTTATGCCACTACAGGCTCAGGTTAAAGCTAAGGCATCTAGGCCTCTACAGATGCAGATTAAGGCACCTCCGCGGCTACGGAAGGCAGCCTGGACGCTCATGCCACTACAGGCTCAGGTGAAGGCACCTAGGCCTCTACAGCTACAGGCCCAGGTACCAAAAGAGCAGCAGGCTCAGGCCCAGCCCCAGACATCAGAGGAACCACAGGATCTGGACCAGGTACCAGAGGAATTTCAGGGGCAAGATCAGGTACCTGAACAACAACAAAGGCAGGGTCAGGCCCCTGAACAACAGCAGAGACAGAACCAGGTACCTGAACAGCAGCTGGAGCAGAACCAGGTAGCCGAAGAGCCAGAGGCACAGGAACAGGCTGCTGAGCCCACACAGGCAGAGACTGAGTCCGAAGAACCTGGGTCATTACGAGTACATGCCCAGGTATTCCTTCCCCTACTATCACAGAATCACCATGTGCTGTTGCCACTACATTTGGATACTCAGGTACTCATTCCAGTAGAGCGGCAAACTGAAGAGTCACCTCAAGCACAGGCCTGGGCACTAGAGCCCCCACAGGCAGTTGGCTCAGTTCAAGAACTGATAGATGGACTGTCAAAAGACTTACTTAGAGCACCAAACTCACATAACTCAAAGCCACTTGGTCCACTGCAAACCTTGATGGAAAACCTGTCTTCAAACATGTTTTACTCTCAACCAGAACAAGCACGGAAGAAAAAATCCAAAGTTTCTAGTATAAGGCAAGCATTGGCAAAAAGACTATCACCAAAGAGGTTCCGGGCAAAGTTATCACGGAGACCTGAAGAGTTTGAGCTCTCAGATTTAGAAGCCTGCAGGCAAAGGCGCCAGCGCAGATGGGAGGATATCTTTAATCAGCACGAGGAAGAATTGAGACAAGTTGCAAATGTAAGTGTTTCTCATATTTTAACTGAATCAAATATGCAGAGAAAACATGCTAGTTCATACCTATGTTTCCCTCTGTTAAGACCAAATGAACTAAATATTCCTTGTGTCCCAGAGAAGATTAATTTAATAATTTGTACTTCAAGTAAATCATCTTAAAATTTCCAGATAATTATGACTAAATTTGAAAAAGAAAAATTGGCTTGAATGATCTAGGTAATGGCTTTATGTCTTTGTGGAACTATAGCTTAAATTATTAACTAATAAAGGGAAACAGTAAGGACATTTAAAATTACTATTTTTGATTTTTGAAAATTCCTGCCACAGTTCAAAATTTCAAGTATAACTCATTAAAAATAAACACATAAAAAAACTTTGGTTTTGTTCCCTAGCCTCCAAGTTAATTTGTCTTTTTTCCCATAGAATGCTGAACTGTGCTACTTAAGTGAATTATAATATTTTTTTTTGATTTAAAGATGTTTAAATCAAGGTTAAAATGAAACAGAAAAGCAGTTTCCAAAACATTTTGTATATACCATATTTATGGCTTCTCTCACTAATTTTCCACCATTTTACATAATTAATCAATGAAATCTCTGCATATCACATTGAACAAGTTACAAATTCATCTCTGTACCCTTGAAATGCGATGTTATTATCTTTACCTTATTTTCCAATAATCGACACTTGATTCTTTCTACTTCTGTAATATAAGTGAATATAATTTGGCTGGAGTTGACAAATTCAATCTGGCAGACCTAATCTGACAAAGAAGGGTTTGTGGGCTTTTTAAGCAAATTAATGAGGTCAATAGGATTAAGAGAGCACTTGTTTTGTAATACTTCATACCATCAATTTACATAAAAGAATCCTAGTGTGGGGAATGGGAATGAATCTTGGAACACTGGAAAAAAAATTTAAGTAACAATAAAAAAAAAAGAATCCTAAATTAAAGCCTGGTATCAAAAATCCATTTATCTAATAATAATTAATGTAGTAATTATAAATGTAGCTTGTCTGAATGTCTGGCTAAATGAGTCTTTTGTCTTGTCCTTTGAGCCAATTAAATGAATGTTATTTCCCTAACATGTTTAACTAGAGAAAAGGTAAAAGCAACAAGCAAAGAAAGGCCCAAAAGGGGAAATGGATGTATACTCCCAATAAAGGGGTAGATAGGAAGAGAAATAAGCCATATAGAGAAGTGGAGGTATGAGTCTAGAATAATGATATTTGTCTGAAATTAAAGCACCTAAAATGCTAGTGACTAATTTCAATGAGGACTAGTATTAAATCTAATCGGTTTTGCAAAAAAAAAAAAAAATCTAACAAGTTTTGCATTTATGATAAGGCTTGTATACATCCTGGCAAGATTCATGGAATTGGTAGCATGATACATACTTATTGCCATTCAGTGTTTTAAATATACATGTGAGAAATCATTTTAAAATGGAAGAAAATGCCAATAAATAATAGTTACAATAGATCTTGTGCAAGCATTCATATCTTTGTGTTATTTTTAAAGAAAATATAAAAAAAATAATTGATACTAACTCAGTCGTACATCTTTTGAATTGCCTAAAATTTTGTTAGCATTTAGAGATGTATGTGAATTCTTCAACTAACCAAAGAAAAGAAAACTCATTTTCATTACTCTCTCTGAGTTGAAGGAATAATATTGATTGGTTTAAATGTGAAAACAGAAACTTTCCTAAGCTCCTGGAGCTCAGTTAGTGAGAAATATTTGCACTGCTGTATTACAGATCTTTCATTGCACAAGGGGATCGAATTTCTTAGTTATAAATGACTAGTAAATGTGACAGTTTGGGGTTATGAGTTAAGATTTAAACCAGATATTCTTAACCTGGGTCTAATAGATTAGCTGCAGGTGGTCGTGATTCCCCTGAAAATACATGCAGACATGTGTATCTATTTGCAGTTAGAATCTCCTCAGATTCTAAAGGGAATCCAGAACTCAAAAGTATTAGAATTTACTGGTTTAAATCAATTTTAATATTTGAAAATTATTCTTTTAAGTTGTACATTGTGAAGATAAAGTTGCTCCTATCATCTGCATTTTAACAATTAAAATATTTATTTTCCTTTTTGTTTCAAAGGACAAAGAAGATGAGTCATCAGACAATGATGAAGTATTTCATTCAATTCAAGCTGAAGTCCAAATAGAACCATTGCAACCATACGTTCCAAATCCCAAAGGAAATGAGGTGAGTTTCTCAAGATGAGTTGCTGTGACATCAATAAGTACCTAGACCAGTGGTTCTTAAACTTTTTAGTCTCAGGGTATCTTTATACTCTTAAACATTGAAGACCTCAAAAAACTTTTGGTTATTTGGATTGTGTTATTCAATATTTAATGAATTAGAAATTAAAATAAAAATTTAAAAATGTTTATTAATTCATTTAAAAGTAAATAAAAGTATTCTATGTCAACATAAGAAACAAAATTTTAATAAAAAATAACTATTTTCCATTTTACTTAACAGAAAACAACTGGATTCTCATATCTGCTTCTGCATTCAAATTTTGCCATATGTTTAGGTTGAAGTATATGAATAAAAGCTGGCTTCTCACATACAAGTAGTTGAGAAGGAAGGGTTTCCATAGCTTTTCTAAATAACTGTGGATGTTCTTTGATAATAGCAAAACTACAGGAGTAGAATTTGAAACCCTATCAGTGAAATTTTGCATATTCAGAAATATTAAAATCCATTGTTCTATTGTATGCTATGAATAGATGTTTTGCTCATACACAATTTTGTATCTTCAAACATCTACATACACCATAGGTCTACAAATCTATATATGTAGATCTTTCCAAATATTTACACATTTCATTATACAACATCAATAAACAACATTTGTTAATGTTACCAATTTCATCATAAAAGTGATGGCATATTGATAAGCCAAGTGCATGGTGACAAATAATAAATTTAAAATTTTAATTTTCACTTCAAGGCTCAATTTCATCAGTTGTTCTTTTTTCCTTGAATTAACAGGCTAATTTCACTGATTTTAAATAAAATGCCTGCCCAATACCCAAGTTGAATAATCATAGTTTGTCTTGTCATTCTTTTAAGTAAAAATATTGCTCATAAGAACCTGGGGTAGTTTGTTCATATGTAACAAACCACACATACCTTTTCCCTTCATTGTTCTGGGATGTAGTTTATGACAGGTCCAGGTCATTTAATCTGTGGTTTGTTTTTTTACATTTATATATGAGTAGTCAAGTCAGTCCTTATGTCAAGGTTGACTTCTGTTTTCATGACTATTTTTACAGCATTTATCTTAGGGTATTGGTGAGGCCCAAGCTGCAGTTTCAGTTTCCATATGGACAAGGTATTATCATCATAGCCAGCATTCCTAACAGCTAGCCATCTAAAAATATCTTGGTCACTAAGCATGAGCAGATTGCTGGGTGAAGAACTCGGAAATTCTTGCCTTATTAGAAGTGGGTCAGGAGTCTCATTGTTGTTCTTAATCAGCACAAGGGCCCCAGATCACTATATTTTTTTCTTCTAGATGCTTCAGGGTAGTCCATTATGATGTCTTTCATGGACAATTATCCTTTTTAAATGTATTTCTACTGATGCTACTGATAATAACAGTCCTCTGAATTGAATAACAGAGTATTGCTTTATAAATACCACTGGCAGAAGGAACATAAGCTGGATCGTATTATTTAATTCCAAGAGGCTTTATGTCTCTGCCTCTGCCTTATTAAATTATGACTTTACTCCTACTCTCAGATAACAATTATTACTTAAACATGTGTTGTTAAGCAGGAAATATAATGAGTTGTGTCTGATTGTTTTGGAATGCATCATTTGCTTTATATATGCTATTCTCACAAATCATCTTCCCATTGTTTGGACGAAATACAACCAATTCATATCAGGCATTAGCTTTTCTTATTTTTGGCCTTTATCTTTTCTAAGTAATCCTGGTCTCTGGTTTACTAGTGTCAATAAACTTTCTGAGATCAGTTTCATACACCAAGAGGCCTAGAGGGGATCAATATGATGCCAGGTATCTGAATCAAATGTGGAAAAAGATGCTTATTATGCATACTGCTAAACATCTGGTTACATTTGGAAGCGCTCATTAGCAAAACGTGAAAAATTAACATTTTTGTCTCTTACCTATCTGTTAGAGTTTAAAGACAACCTTGAAGTATCACTACATAGAGAGAAAATAGTGTAGGAAGGTTAGTGTAGTTTCTAGAAACTATAGAGTGATTTTATCAGCATGAAAATGCTTAATTTTTTAAAAAAAGTAACATGTTTAATTTTTCTTTCTAAATAATCTGTGATGACTATCTCAGTGAATGTCAGAATAGCCTATTTTGTGGTTAGCTAAAGACTATTTTAAGTAGAAACCTACCTAATGATATAAAGCTTAATGAGGTGAGGCAATACTACATTGTCCTATCTACTAATGTTGGCAGAAAATAAGTCTGCCTTACTGATGGATGCTGGCTCATTTTACATGCTTTTTTCTCAAGTATTTTACTATATTAGGTGAATGAATAATTAATAGAAACCAAATTAATTTAGAATTGAAAAAGTATTGGAACACTATAATATTAAAGTCCAATTATAAAGTGAAAACAATATACTTTCTTGAAGGTGGGACAGTTGACACTTGAGATTTTAATGATGTGTTGTATGTATGTTACAACTTTTGAAAATCTAGAGTTACCTTAAAAGGGTGAGTAAGTGAGAAGTTTGAGCTTAAATTCTGAATGAGAAATTTGGACTTCATATAAAAGTAATATGAAAAAAAAAGTAATATGAAAATATAAAAAGAGCATTAAATTAGCAGTTGAGGGACCTACATTCAGATTATAGATATTCTTTAACTTGATGTAAAATTCTTAGAAAGTTGATTTTTCCCCTCTGAGGTACAGATTCCTCAAAAACAAAATTAGAGTATTTGATCATATAATCTCTAGAATCTGCTATTATACTAAAATTCAAGGATACCATGAGAACTTATGGTTAAGCAGTTCTACTGTTATACTATAAGTACTTATGAAAATACAATCTAGTTATGAAAATCAGATTTTATAAGTTGTTTTTAGTAAACTGTCTTTATATGAAGAAAATAATTTTCCCATGAATTAATAACTCAAAAGATTTTATGATAAAAAATTTTACCAAAGTATTTCATTGTCTTCAAGATCCAAGAAAGATCTACTTCAATGGCTTACAATCAAGATTGTGAACATCATGTCAAGTTCTCTTCAAAGTATGTGTCTCTGATTTCTGTATTCAAAATTACTCACAATTTAATATCACATGGAAAATTAAAGCATATTTATTTGACACTAAGTTTCATGTAAAGCCAAAACAAAAATATTAATGAAAACATTGTCACTAGTGAGATCTTCATCCTGTGTTTAAAACATTAAATGCAGTAATTCATCAACTAGATCTTTCATATTTGGACATACAGCAGTTTCAGTGTCATTTTAAGTTTAATAATTACCTGTGTCAGTTTAATAATTAGCTGATAAGATCCACAATTTCATAAAAGAAATGTCAATGAATTCTTCAACAGCTTTCAATTGGTACTTTATAGTAAAAAGATGTCAAACTTCATATGTATCATGTACTTCAATTATACATTTAATCATGTACTATATCATTAATGTTATGTACATGTACTACATTTTAAAACACATACACAATTCCTAATTTCAGAAGCTAATGCCATGGAATGGGCAAGTTTAAAATGACTTATGGGAAAAATCAAATCTAAAACTCAGTATTATATCAATATTTTATATTGGTAACTATTTGTCTCTATAATATTGGTGATCTTCAGTAATTTTCTAAGATCATATTTCATATTTTAGATTTTAAGGGCAAAGTATTATATTTAAAAGCTAAAGTTGTTTATTTACTTGTTTATTTATTTATTTAAAGATTTCTTTATTTTAGAGAGAGAGAAAGAGCACGAGCAAGAGAGGCAGAGGGAAAGGGAGAGAGAATCTGAAGCAGACTCCATGCTGAGACATGGGGCTAGGTCTCACAACCTTGAGATCACAACCTGGACCAAAACCAAGAGTTAGACAATTAACTGACTATGCCACCCAGATGCCTCTGAAAACTGATTTTCCTTGAAAATCATACTCCTTCCAACTCCAGATTATAATGTAGAGAACCTAGTCTATATTCATTCACTCAGTCATTTGCTAAATATTTATTGAGCTCCTGCTATATTCAAGATACTGGACAGTATGGTCAGATTGCATAGAGGTGATGGTATGTTGTAAGTATATTACTATCTAATTATTATTTAAAGCCCCATATATTTATGTCCTTATATTTAACTTGGGTGCAGAAATCTTAGAAAATTAGAAAGATTAGGAACTTTTGCTTTCTCTGCATTCAGTGAGTAAGTTGTCATGGTCCTTCTGACCATAAAGGGAGAAAACAGCTTAATTCTGTATTATCTTCTTGGTATCATGAGATATGTCTTTAATAAAATCCAATACATAAAAATTAATATTTCTTTTAAACTAGAATTGGCTATTTCCATTATAAAAAAGATTTTTGAATTTATGAATAACGAATATATTGAGTCTTTCCTAAAATTTAGGGTCATAGAAAAGACTCTTATCTGTTCTAGGCCTATAACAATAACCAAAGCCCTTCCTATATAGAAATTCCAGAGTGACATAAAATTTAACAGCACTGGTCCAAAAAAGTTTTCTAAATGTTCCCTGAATTTGAATATTAAAAACTAAAATTTCTTATATTTATGTCCATCCATCTATCTAAATCAGGGACAAGAAATTAAAAAGATTCAAATGCCAAATCAGTTTGATAGTAGTGGAATATTTGACATAACAGTAACAGCTTCTTATCTTGTTAAAACCCTCACATAGACTATTATATTTATCACTGTGTTACTAAGTATATAATGTCTCAATATTACCTGAAAGAAAGTTTATTTAATTTTTAGAAATTAATATGGTATGTAAAGGAAATGTATAATATATGGAAACATTGTATTTATAATTTGTAAATTATTTGTTCTAGATAAAATAGCACATTTAAGGAAAAATGGGAATTGGAAAATATTACTTAAGTTTCACTTCTTTTTAGTTTGATATATAACCATATACCTAAGATTTTTTGTTGGTCTTAATTTTGAGCTGTATATTCCCTTTGTGAATATTAGGACATGGCGTATGCTTTTCTGTCTTTTCATTTAGTGTTCCTTTGGAACAATCTCAGAAGCCCATTGACATCAGACAAAGAAGTTCGCAAAATCCTCAAAATTGCCCAGCAGCATCAGGTAATTCAAAGCATAGGATTTAAATAGTCAAAACACAGAGCTAATGTTTAACAGTTTATATTGCAGAAGTGAAGAAATAACTTCAGGAAGTAATGAATCAAAAGTGTTAGGGAAGCCACATAGAATTAAGACCAAGAGGTCACTGGATTTGGCAATTAGGTGGTCAGTTGTGACCTTTGCGAAATGGAAAGCAATTTTTCTAAAGTTGTTTTCTTTACATTGTGTAGTAGTTAGAAATGTGTCTAGGGAGGTGGGGGGTGTCAACTTTGATTTCTGTACCATGTGTGAAAAATATGGGAAAGGAATTTGGGAGAGGCCTAATAAGCTAAAAGTTATAAGCAGTCCTTAAGATTTTGAAATATTAGATGGAGTAGTTGTGGGCATGTGTTTTATTTATCCATTTATTTAACCACCCCAAAGTAAAATATATACAGTATCTCATAAACATCCTTAAATATTACTAATTGATGTCTTTACTCAAATACATGAATAAGTAATAAAATCATAGAAAATAACATCATAGTTCATGCTATGAATTTCAAAAGAAGTGTTTTACCTTATGATGTGCTTTTGAGAGTTTAAATGAATTACAGATTTTTCAAATATTGAAATAAACAAAGCCAAAAGGTAGGCCTTAGATTGTAAAATCTGGCATTGTGTACTTTTAAGCAATCCAAGTAAATTCAGCAAGGGCAAAATACCTGAATGAGTTCTCAATTCATCTGTAAAAATGTAGAACACAGATTTTATTAAAATGTTAATAATGAAAAAGATATACAGGTGTACTGTATCAAAATCAAATATTTCAAAGACCTAAACTTAAAAAACCAAAGTCTCTCCTGCATTATCTCCCTCTCTGATTTACACCAGTTCGCATCTCCTTTCCTTCACCTAATGTCCTCCGTGTGTTACTCCTTATGCTCCACGAGTAAGTGAAACCATATGATACTTGACTTTCTTTGCTTGGCTTACTTCACTCAGCATAATCTCTTCCAGTCCCGTCCAGTTGCTACAAAAGTTGGGCATTCATCCTTTCTGATGGAGGCGTAATATTCCAATGTATATATGGACCATATCTTCTTTATCCATTTGTCTGTTGAAGGGCACCTTGGCTCTTTCCACAGTTTGGTGATTGTGGCCATTGCTGTTAGGAACATTGGGGTACATATGGCCTTTCTTTTCACTACATCTGTATCTTTGGGGTAAATACCCAGTAATGCGATTGCAGGGTTATAGGATAGCTCTATTTTTAATTTTTTAAGGAATCTTCATACTGTTTTCCAAAGCAGCTGCACCAACTAGCATTCCCACCAACAGTGTAAGAGGGTTCCCCTTTCTCCACAGCCTCTCTGACACTTGTTGTTTCCTGTCCTGTTAATTTTGGCCATTCTGACTGGTGGAAGGTAGTATCTTAATGTACTTTTGATTTGAATTTCACAGGTCTAAAATTCTATTATTTTATTGTGTGCCCTCCTGGACCATTTGAAGTTCCCATAAGATTACATACTTTATTATGCAGAAAATCAGAACAACTTTCTATGGATTTGCCTCAAAATCTTAGACACTCACCCAAACTTATTTAGTCTAACAGCACATACAGGGAATTGAAAAAAAATGGTTTTCTGAAGAAAGATAATAATAAATCATAAAAGTACAATGCCAGAAGATTCAGACGCAAATTGTAGGATGTGTTCCAGTTAATGTACTCAAAAGATAGCAGTGTTTGTATATACATGATTTTTGGATTGCAGGGTCTATACCTTGGCTATATGTATCAAGGTTGCAAATAAAAAAGGGATAGGACTATTTATCTTTAAAATCAAAGCACATAAAAAGGTAAGCAAGGATGTAAGTATCCCTTGATGAAGACTTTTCTAAGTATACACAGCCAGATCTATTGATTTTTGACCCTAAATATTGTCACTTAATTTTAACCATAAGTGTTATTTACTGTACATAAGTCTTAATACACTCTATATACATTTGCATTTTAAAGACTTTTTAAAAAAATTTTAAGTAATCTCTACACCCAGTGTGGTGCTTAGACTCACAACCCCAAGATCCAAGAGTTGCATGTTCTACCAACTGAGTCAGCCAGGAGCCCCTAAATTTGCATTTTTTTAAGATTTTATTTATTTATTTGACAGAGAGAAATACAGTGAGAGAGGGAACACAAGCAGGGGGAGTGAGAGAGGGAGAAGCAGGTTTCCCGCCGAGCAGGGAGCCCAATGTGGGACTCGATCCCCGGTCTCTGGGATCATGACCTGAGCTGAAGGCAGCCGCCTAACCAACTGAGCCACTCAGGCGCCCCTAAATTTGCATTTTAAATGGAAATATTTACAGTATGGAATTAAGCTGCACATCGTGATAGCAACTAGCCAAATTAAAACTAAACCTAAAATGTCAACCCCTCAGACACTCTGGCAACATTGCAAATACTCACTAGCTATGTGCAACTACTGGCTACTGTATTAGACATGCAGATACAGAACATGTCTATTACTGGAAAAAGTTCTAGTACATAACATCACTATAGAAAGATTCACAACTTTATAAAAAATGTCAAGTTTTGTCTCTTTTTAGTTGTTTGCTTTTCAACTCTATTGAAGTACTTTAGGATATATCATTGAGTGGAAATTGGGGGATTAAGATTGCAGGGTCAACTCTCCCCTTTAGAATTTTGTCAAATCTATTATCTTCTAATACACTGTTGGGCTCTTTTTCTACTGGTTACTATGGATTCTGACCCCATGAGAATTTATTAGGTGATATTTCCTGAATAGAGAAAGGCTACAAGAAAAATACCAAGGTATTAAACTGGTACATTATAAAAGTGACGGCAGTGGCTGCAATCATCTCTGTTACTAATGTCTTTTTGCCACTCCATAGAATCTTCTTCTGAGGAAGAGAGTCCTGTGACCTGGAGGAGGTCCCAGTCATCACCGCCTTATTCCACTATTGATCAGAAGTTGCTGGTTGATGTCCACGTAAGTTTCTATCTTAACTCGTAACACATTTATCTGTTTTTTTAAAAATGAATTTAGACTTACATATTTTCATCTTCACTTGAGGGAAAGGTCAAAATATTTAGTTTTTAATTAATCTTTCAAAGATAGATTTTCATTGTTATGTGAGTATGCAGAATATGAAATCTAGAAATTAACTTTGAAATAGAGAAACATTTAATTGGTTATAAGATATTTTATATTCGCATTCCTTTATCAGAATACATTCAGAGAGGAGTGATAAAAAGGTCTTTGTAGAAGCTATTCTCAAATCAAGGAGTAGAAGCTAGATGTTCACTTCTTGTCTAATATAATTTATTTGATGATAACACAATGCATAAAAATAAAACATTTGGGGAGAAATAAAGTGTTTTTGCCATGTACTTTCAGGTCATTGCATTTTATTTTTGTAATTATTCCTACCCTACCATATACACATCTCTTTCAGATTGCCTAAAAGTTGATTATAAAACACTTACCGCACTTAAAGGTAGATTTATGTTAATTTGTTTCATAGAAGTGTTTGATATACTTTAAGACAACCTATATACAAAACTGAGCTGGGAAGTTAACATATCAATTTTAACAACTATATGTTAATCTTAATATCAGAGAATGAAATGAAAGAAAAAAATAACTATATCTTCTGTAGAGCATCAAATAATCTGTTATACCAGATATACTCTATCACCAAAATGAAATGCCTACTTTTCAGCAGAGATGTAGGGGTAATAAAGAAGAGCAAATTTTGCCCTGTGTAAGCTAGTAAGGCCATTCATGACCATAGCCTGAAGTTTGGGTTTTGGCATCTCATCCTCACAAAAATGTTGCTTTATCTAGTGAGTAAAAATCTTCACTTCAATTGAAAATATATTTTAAAGTATTGTCAGCATGGAAACTTTCCAATTTAGAAGAAATTGAAAGGCTACCGGAGACTACATTAACCTTTCTTGTGCACACAGGTTCCAGATGGATTTAAAGTAGGAAAAATATCACCCCCTGTTTACTTGACAAATGAATGGGTAGGCTATAATGCACTCTCTGAAATCTTCCGGAATGATTGGTTAACTCCTGCACCTGTCATTCAGCCACCTGAAGAGGATGGTGATTATGTTGAACTCTATGATACTGGTGCTGATACTGATGGTGATGATGATGATGCTAATGATGCTTATGAGGACACTTATGACCATGACAATGGCAATGATGTCTTGGATAACAAGGCTGATCAGGCTAATGATGTTGGTGAAGACCATGATGATAATGACAATGATGGAGCTATTGATAACAAAGACAATAATCACAATGATGCCCTTTGTTGGCCAAGGTTGGTTTTTCTATATTATTTGCAGTACCAAAGTTTTAGAATTTCAGAACTATTTGTATCTTTGTTTTACTTTCAAATTTTATTACCGATAAAATGAATGAATTGCACTTGCATATTAGTAAATGTTGATTTTCAATAGTATATTTTAAATTATTTTAATGTAAAACACTTAATTTTGCATTTTTGTATACTATATTTTATTAGTATTCAAGTATTAAGCTCTTTATAACTGCCAATTGTTGATGTTTCTATTAAAATTAATGCTACTGAATGATCTTACCCTCTAAAACCACACTGAGTATATGAAATAAGGTGACAAATAGTGTGCTACTTAATAACAGTAAGAGGAAGCCCTCATATTTGCATACAAAATCTCCTAATTCACAGAGAAAAATGAGTTGAAACCTTGATTTTTCACTTGATAATTTTAGGCTGAAATGTACTAACAGCATTATTTTTGGCATTCTGCAAACTGCTTTAACTAAATTCAGTACTTATTCAATTTTATCTTCTTATATAGCAGCTGCCAGAAGTGGTAATATTTACTGAAGTGATATTTTTGGCATGCCACCAGTTGTTTGCTATATGTATAGTTTCTTTTTCCTGCTCTAAACAGGTCAATGTATTCCTATTTATATGCTCATGGTTTATATTCAAACTATTCTCAAAGATTACTTACTATAGTAGTGCTTACATTTGTAGAAAAATGATTAACAGTGGGAGAATTGTTTTATAATATTGAAATGCATATATTGTTTTGTTAATCTTCAAATGTTATGAGGTAGATATACATGGCAGAACCAAATCCAAATTATTCAACATTTTTTCTTTTTTGCCAACTAAAAAAATCTACCAGGAGTTCCATCACCAAATAAATTTGCTCTTAGGATTATCATAGGTACCTGGATATGTTGCCTCTTATGCAAAAAATCATTGGTTAAGTTGATGTTTCAGCAACTAAATAAATGACTATCTTAGCATCATGAGATCTATATCACTGAATTTCCTGGTGGTAATAATAGAAAAATTAATGGGATTCTTTAGCAAAGTAGTCAATACATATATTAGAAAATCAAGGCACATGTTAAAATTAACAGAAATTAAATACATTACAAAAGAATTATTAAATTATGTTGTGGTTTTGCCAAAAGTATGGGCTTAATCATTTCTGTGGCTGTGAAGTTGCTAATGCATGTAGTCTGTTATTTAAGCAAAACCCCCCAAAATAAAACATATTTTTACTGCTAACCTAACACATGTTCTTAATAAAGGATACAAGTTCTCTTCCATCTGCAATCCATGTGCAGTCAGGGAATTGATGGTGCTATGGTGTTAATTCAGTATTTAAGATTGACAAAATATAAGTGTATTTTCCCTATCCATATCATAACAGTAATGTTCACATAGAGCAAAAACATTCCTAGTGATAGTACGTATGTATCAGATACATCCAAATTCTGTTTTTGTTTTTGTTTTTTTTTTGGGGGGGTGTTTTTTTGCTGACTTTCAATGTGTTTTTGTTCAGTGGCTTTCTATCATTAATTGGATCTTGTTATCAGACCAGGCTATGGCAGAGATGGAAGCTGCAAGCAAGGTGGTAGAGGTGGAAGTGATGGTGGAGAAGAGACCTGCAGCAGCTATGAAGGTCAGAGAGTCAGTAAAGGCCATGGAGAAAGTGTAGCCAGTGGGGGCAGTGCAGTCACTGGAGACCAGGAAGAACTTGGAGCCAATATAGGCAATGGAAGAAGAGTTATGGAAGCTAATGGAGGTAAGGGAATCAGTGGAACCAATGAAGAAAGTGGAGCCCTTGAACTCAGTGGAGGAGAAAATTGCTCAGAGACAGATAATCGAGGATTGGAAAGACTGTCATCCCAGGACTTTGAACATCAACAGGAGGTAATACACCATTTGAAAAGGAGAACATAAAATGAAAAGGAGAATGAATTCTTCTTGTTGTACATTTATTTTTTTCATGTGGTATGTCACATTTCCAGTCATTCCAAGTATATGTTTAATTTCTCACCCAAAGCCTTAAATATTTTAATTTATAGACATGGAGTTTAACTTCTTCTCATTTGGATAGTTCCTATTTACTTCCAGGGACAAAAATACATATTTTTGTTCACCTTTATTTCTCAGATCACACATTTGGCATTGTGTCTCTTAACATATACATTTTTTTGGGGGGGGGAAGTTATCATTGTAAAATTTACATAACAGAATTTTCCATCTTAACTAGTTGAAGGGTACAATTCAGTGGCATTAAGTAAATCCACAATGTTGTACGACCATTATTACTATTCATTTGGGGAGAGGATATTTGCAAATGAGACTACAGACAAAGGGCCGATATCCAAGATCTATAAAGAACTACTCAAACTCAACATCCAGAAAGAAGATGAACTCATCATCTTAATTAAATAACTAACTCCCTATTATCCCTCCTATCAGTCCCAAGTAACCTCTATTCTACTAAGTACCTTATATAAGCAGATCACAATATTTGTCCTTTTGTGTCACATAGCATAATATTTTCAAGGTTCATCCATGTTGTAGCATGTATCAGAATTTTCTTCCTTTTTAATGCTGAATAATATTATTTTGTATGACTATATCACATTTTTTTATCCACTCATCTATTGTTGGACACTTGGGTTGTTTTCACCTTTTGGCTATCATGAATAATGTTGCTGTAAACATTGGTATATAACTATCTGTTGTGGAGTCCCTGTTTTCAAGTGTTTGGGCTACTTACCCAGGAGTGGAATATCTAGATATAGAATTAGTAGAGTGGAATTGTTAGATTCTATTTTCACTTTTTGAGGAACTATTAACACATACAATTTAAATGTAAGTAATGTATTGTGTTAGGTAATGATTTTATCATTCATAAAACATTAATGACCTTATAAATAGGTTTAAAATACTCAAATAGTATCCAGTTTAGACTGCATCTCATTCATAGCATTTTTAAGTTTGACTCGATTAGATATCATTTCTGCCCTTAGAGATTCTATGTTGTCACTAATGCTTTTTTCAGGCCTAGCTATTGACTTCGTGATTGCTACCCTGAAGTCTATCTCCTGACATCTTGCTTATATCTAAACTGTGGAAGGAGCCAAGATGCCCTTCAACAGATGAATGGATAAAGATGATGCAGTTCAGGTGGCGCCTGGGTGGCTCAGTTGGTTTAGCAACTGCCTTCGGCTCAGGTCATGATCCTGGAGACCCGGGATCCAGCCCCACATCGGGCTCCCTGCTCGGCGGGAAGCCTGCTTCTCCCTCTCTCACTTCCCCTGCTTGTGTTCCCTCTCTGGTTATGTTTCTCTCTATCAAATAAATAAAATCTTTAAAAAAGAAGAAGATGCAGTTCATATTTACAATGGAATATTACTCAGCCATCAGAAAGGATGAATATCCATGATTTGCATCGACATGGATGGAACTAGAGGGGATTATGCTAAGTGAAATAAGTCAAGCAGAGAAAGACAACTATCATATGGTTTAATTCACATGTGGAACTTAAGGAATAGCATGGAGGACCGTAGGGGAAGGGAAGGAAAACTGAATGGGAAGAAGTCAGAGAGGGAGACAAACTATGAGAGACTCTGGACTCCGAAAAACAAACTGAGGGTTACATAGGGGAGGAGGATGGGGTAACAGGGTGGTGGGTATTAATGAGGGTATGCATGGTGATGAGCACTGGATGTTATATGCAACTAATAAGTCATTGAACACTACATCAAAAATTAATGATGTACTATACAGGGACTAACAGAACATAATTAAATTTTTTTTAAAAAATACTCAGTTTCACAGATGCTAGATCAATAGGAATTATCACAGAGAAGTTCTCCTAGAGTATGTGATATTTGAACCAATTCTTGACAAATAGGGAGTATTTGGATATCTGAAAACACAGGTGAGATTCCAGACAGAGGAAAGATCATTCTAACTTACATTCCCAGCCTGTTGTCCTATCAACAGAAACTGGCTTACAAGATGCCACACCCCTTCCTGAATCAGTGCCCTTGTGCAAGCTGTTCCCTCTATAAGGCTGCCCCATCACATCTTCTCTGCTTGCTGTGTTTGTGAGCATTTTGCCTATAGTTTCATTTTAGTACTTGTGACATAGTATTTGGTTGTTGACTTGCTTTTCTGTCACACTAGATTGTGAACTCTTAAAAGACAGAAACTATGTTTAATCCATTATTGATTACTTTTCTCTACCTGCTCACCCAATCCCAGGACCCAGCCTAGGACTTGGTTTATGATAGACACAATAATTATGGAAGAAATCCATGAAGCAAGGAAACTTCCTAGATGGTTTCCAATGGGAAAGCAGTATGAGTGGGAAAGTCTCTCTCTCTCTCTTATTCCCTCTTTCTCTCCCTCTCCTTCCCTCTCTCCCTCCCGATTTATTATCTTAAGTAAAGACATTAAATCAGGATGTCCCATCACAGTTTTCATAGCTCCTCAAGGTATCTCCAGTTATCGCAAGGAATGTTTTTGGCATTTATGGAGTGAGTAGACATTCTTTTCATTTTAATTTGTAAGGACATATTGCTATACAACACTTTTGTGGTTGGAAAGGTCATAAAAACAAATCTTTGACAGGGCAGCACAGCTCTCTCAGTGCCACGAATCACTGTTTAGATGCAAAGAAATGCTTATCAACAGATAGGCTCACCAAAAACAGTTGGTATGTTTTTCCACAGGATATAGCATCCCACGTCAATTCTGTTACATTTTGCGGCTTTTATCCATGAGTTTCTTCTACGTAAGTTAATGAAAGCCAACTAGATTTTCAGTGAGGCTTGGTTACACCCTTGAACTTATGTTGATTGATTTTTCCATCACTAGCTTTGTCATTTGACAAAGTAAAATTGATACCCCCAACTCTGGTGCTTTTTTATTTTTTCAAGTGGCTGTTTAGCATAGCATAGCTGAGCATAAGCTTTGGACTCAGACTTTGGCTTCAAACTCTGGTTCTCCTACTTTATCTTTATGATTTAAATAAATTATTTAACTTTGCTAAGTTTTGTTTCCCTATAAATAAAATGGAAATGATTATACTTACTTTTTGCGTGTTGTTAAGGATTTGCAATAATATGTAAATAAAATAAGTAAGAGTACACCTAGTATATAAAAAAATTTCACCAGTATTAGGCTCCAATCGCACAGCTAGGGAATTTTAAGCTCCTTAATTTTTTTCTCTGACATTATTTGTCTCAATATAGGTTAGTTCTCTCTTTTCTGATAACATTGTTGAATTCTTCTGATAAATGTGAAATTTATTTTTTTCAAAGATTTTATTTATTTATTTGACAGAGAGAGACACAGTGAGAGAAGGAACACAGGCAGGGGGAGAGGGAGAGGGAGAAGCAGGATTCCAACTGAACAGACAGCCTAATGTAGGGATTGATCCCAGGACTCTGGGATCGTGACCTAAGCCAAAGGCAGACACTTAACGACTGAGCCACCCAGGCAACCCTAAATGTTTTTAATAAAGAAAACTATAACTGCTTTTAGGTTTCTTGACCTATGTTTTCCTTAAGAATTATCTCCTTTTCTTTAGATTTAGAAGCCATGATAAATGTGGATTTTAAAAGGATGCAAGATTATAGATGTTACATATTTTGCATTCTATTTTTCAAATGACCTCCAGGCATATTATATTTTTTTCACAGTTAATCTCTGAATAAAGTAAAAACTGACTTTTGATCTTCTTTTAGGAGCTCTGTGGTAGAAATGAGGCCTCAAATGCCATTGCTTCAGGTGCTGCACCAGCAGCACCTGATGACGAGAATGACAGCATGGACATATCAGAAGCATCAACACAATCAGGTTTTTCTACCAGCCACTCATCTCCTTCCAGTGGTTCTGGGAGGGCTGCAAGTGCTGAATTTGCCAGTGCCATCTGTAAGTACATTTAATATAACCTCCAAATGCTGCAGTCTGTTTACACATTAGAGTGTTTGAACACCGGTTCGTGGTTGGAAAAGAATGAAATCATTCTAATATTCAGTTAGCATAAATTCAGATGGATACATGCTTTAAAAGATATACTCCTCAGTGAGCCTTTATAGTACCTAAATTTAAACTACAATTGAGTAATTGAGTCCCTCATCTGGTCTTTCTTTTGCAATCTTATCATGGTTACTTGAAATAAATTCATGTTCAGAAATATATTTTAACTATCATTATTTGTGTTATCTGATGGTTTAAGAACTATAGAAATTATACCTCCAGTCTAAAGAAAATGCAATAAAGGAAAAGAAAATTTCTGGGCTGTGTCTTATTTGTGGAAACATTCAAGTACATATGGTACATATACTAGTAATTTCTCTGAATATCTTCTTACTTCTTCACAGTGTATGCTGGATTAGTGGAAGCACCTGAGAAATCATCTAAGCAACCCTCTGAAGTGAATGTTAACCCATTATGTGTGTCTCCTGCATGTAAAAAACCACTAATCCACATGTATGAAAAGGAGTTCAGTTCTGAGATATTCTGTGGTTCTTTGTGGGGTAAGTTTCTTAAAACTGAGTTGTTTTTAAAAATAATATATTTTTCCCACTGTCCTCCAGGTTACCCCTCATGCACCGCAAGTAAGTGAAACCATGTGATACTTGACTTTCTCTACTTGGCTTATTTCACTCAGCATAATCTCTTCCAGTCCAGTCCATGTTGCTACAAAAGTTGGATATTCATCCTTTCTGATGGAGGCATAGTATTCCATTGTATATATGTACCACATCTTCTTTATCCAT
>PITA01011526.1:0-27980 GCA_004023965.1 Spilogale gracilis | reverse complement strand
TAATTGCAGGGTCATAGGGTAGCTCTATTTTTAATTTTTTAAGGAATCTCCACACTGTTTTCTAAAGTCGCTGCAACAGTTTACATTCAACCTGGAGGATAGTGGGAGAAGGAAAGTAAATGGGAAGTAGGGTAATCCAGGGAGAAAAATGAAACAACAGAGACTTTGGACACAGAAACAAACTGAGGGACTTGGAGGGAGGGGGGTGGAGGGATGGGAGAGCCTGGTGGTGGGTACTGGGGGCACCTATTGCGTGGAGCACTGGGTGTGGGGAATGGGGAATGAATCTTGGAACACTGGAAAAAAATTTAAGTAACAATAAAATCATAATAATCATAATAATAATAATATATTTTTTATCAATGCAGCAAACTTGTAAAAATCACAGAGGTAAAACACTTGTTATTACCACATCATTATATATATATATATATATATATATATATATATATATATATATATATATGCTAACTTGTTCCTTCTTTTTACTGATTACTGATTTATTTTCACTCAGGGAAGTTTGATGTTTGAATTGGCACTCCCTCTCCTTTTTATTGTTTTTCTTTTTGAATTGACTCCCCTAAAACACAGAATTGGACTAGGTTATGATTATTTAAAAATTTGAACTTAGTTTGGGGTATAGTTAGGGTGTATATTAGTCTGGAGGGCTCAGTTGTTGGGCATCTGCCTTTAGCTTGGATCCTGATCACAGGGGCCTACGATTGAGCCCCACATTGGACTCCCTGCTCAGTGGGAAGCCTGCTTCTCCCCCTCCCTTTGCTGCTCCCCTGCTTGTGTTTCCTCTCTTGCTGTGTCTCTCTCTGTCAAATAAACAAATAAAACCTTTAAAAAAACTGAGCTTAGCATTTTTACTTTAAGATAGTGTGTAGCATTTAAAACCTAGTGAGTTATTACATTACAAGACATATTTATGTATGTCTTGTTTTTAAATAATCTTGTGGATTTATAGAGAATGTTCTTTCAGTAATGCCTCTTTTTTAATGTTTCAAATTCTTACCTAAATTCTAGTTAGTTAACATATAGTGTGATATTAGTTTCAGGAAGAGACTTTAGTGATTCATCACATATATAACACCCAGTGCTCATCACAAGTGTTCTCCTTAATGCCCATCACCCATTTAACTCAGCCCGCTACCACCTCCCCTTAAGCAACCCTCAGTTTGTTCTGTCTCTTTATGGCTTGCCTCCCTCTCTTTGTTTTTCATCCCCTTATGTTTATCTGTTTTGTTTCTTAAATTTCACAAATGATTGAAATCATGTATTTGTCTTTCTCTGACTGAATTATTTCCCTTAGCATAATATTCTCTAGCTCCAACTACATCATTGTAAATGACAAGATTTCATTGTTTTTGGTGGTTGAGTAATATTCCAGTGTGTGTGTGTGTGTGTATTACCTCTTCTTTATCCATTCCTCAGTCAGTGGACACTTGGGCTGAATCCATAATTTGGCTATTATTAATGCTGCTGTGAACGTTGGGGTGCATGCATCCCTTTGAATCAGTGCTTTTATATTCTTTGGGTAAAAGCCTAGTAGTGCAACTGCTGGATTATAGGGTAGTTCTATTTTTTCCCTTTGAAGAACTTCCATAACTGTTTTCCAGAGTGGTTGTACTAGAATGAATTCCCACCAACAGGGTAAGAGGGTTCCCCTTTGTCCACATTCTCACCAACATCTGTTGTTTCCTGTGTTGTTAATTTTAGCCATTCTGACAGATGTGAGGTGATATCTAATTGTAGTTTTGATTTGTATTTCCCTGATGATGAGTGATGTTGAATATCTTTTCATGTGTCTGTTAGCCATCTGTATGACCTTTGATAATGTCTTGACTTTGATAGATTTTTCAATCCTTTGCTCTAGAAGAATAATAACCACATTAGTAGGGCTCAGACAGTATTTTACCTCAAGCCAGTGTGAATCATAAATGAAACAGAATAAATAAATGGGAGGGAAGAAATTCAAAGTAAATGCCAACCTCTGACTTGCAATTTCATAGATTTTACTTAATGTATGTTTGAACAAGGGACAGAATTTTAAATTAAAAATAGAGCAGTGTAGCAAACATTATAGCTATATGATTGAATAACTTAGAAAAAAACATGTTACCCTCAAAGCTAATATATTGTGTCAGATAACAAGAAAGCAGAGTTTACCTTATTATCATTTCAGTCAGACAACTCCCCAGAGACCTAATTAATGTCTAATAATTCATTTTTATAACTTGTGGCTTTGTATTTTGAAAAATAAAAGATTACAATCGAGATTAACTATATTTTCTCCTCCCTCTCTGATTCCCCTTTGGGAGGAAAAGCAATTCCTAAATCTGCCACAGGCCTTTACTTAGAAAGCTGGTAAAGGACAGAATAGAAAAATGAAAGCAGAGACACTTGTCTTTTTTCCTTATATCTTTGAAACACAAATAGTCTCCAAGTAAAAGGAAAACACTGAAGTGCTCTCCATTATATTACTTGGCTGAGTTTTTCCTTTGTCTCAAGTTATGGGGAAAACTCCCACAGTGGTTTGAAGTGAATTCCAAATTAATTTAATCTTCTATTTCAGCCCTCTCATTCAGTCTTTTAATGGTGTTTATATTTGAATAAATAGAGCCAGCAGACAAATAATAGAATGTAGGAATTTAAATACATAAAAGTAGGAACTACTTTCACAGGTATTTTGCAATGAAAGTCTTATAATATATGTATTAACACAGACTCACCCAATTTAAAAATAATTTACAAAGAATTATTGTAAAAGCATTAAGCCTTTAGTTATAATTAAGAATGAGGAATCAACTGAATTGAATTCTTCATATGCAGTGGACATTCTTAATGTTTAATGGCAATTTTCAGAAGGGTTAATTGTTTTTTATGAAGTTTGGGATACTGCTAAAGGGTGGTGAGATATTTATAAAGTTCTCCTTTTGAGATGCCGCACCACATACCAGCCAATAGAAATATTGCCAGAAGGTATTGTCTTCTACATTTTAATGTATTTCAGAGAAATTTTTTTGTTGGTAGAGTTCATTACTACACAGTATGAGGTTAACAGTAGCCTAAAGTGATATGTCATCGTTGCACAGATCAGCACACTGGAATTTCAAAAGTACTAATATAAATTCAATTATAAAAATGTAATCTGAGCTAATATAACACTTTTCTTTTTATATGCAAACAGGAGTGAATTTGCTGTTGGGAACCCGATCTAATCTGTATCTGATGGACAGAAGTGGAAAGGCAGACATCACTAAACTAATAAAACGAAGACCATTCCGTCAGATTCAAGTTGTAGAGCCACTCAATTTGCTGATTACCATCTCCGGTTTGTTTAAAAACTAAAATTAGCTAAGTAATTATGTAGATTAATTAGGTTCCAAACTAGGTTAAAGACTTTCTCAGGTAAAAGTATTCATAGGAAAACACTTTAAATATAACCTTAAATTGGGACACCAAACTTCCCTACTCTTATTTTCTTATCTATTTAGAGGGTTTTTTTATTTCTTTATTATGTTCAGTTAGCCACTGTATAGGACATCATTAGTTTTTGAGGTAGTGTTGAACAATTCATCAGTTACGCACAATACCCAGTGCTCATCGCAACTCGTGCCCTCCTTAATACCTACAACCCTGCCACTCCCTCCCTCCTCCCCTATCCCCTCTTAAACCCTCAGTTTGATTCCCAGAGTCCAAAATCTCTCATGGTTCATCTCCCTCTCCGATTTCCCCTCCTTCATTTTTCCCTTCCTTCTCCTAATGTCCTCCATGCTATTCCTTATGTCCCACAAATAAGTGAAACTGTATGATAATTGACTTTCTGTGCTTGACTTATTTCACTTAGCATAATCTCCTCCAGTCTCATCCATGTTGATGTAAAAGTTGGGTATTCATCCTTTCTGATGACTGAGTGATATTCCATTGTGTATATGGATCACAGATCTTTATCTATTCATCTGTTGAAGGACATCTTGGCTCCTTCTACAGTTTGGCTAGTGTAGACATTGCTGCTATGAACATTGGGGTTCATGTGCCCCTTCTCTTCACTAATCTGTATCTGTGCGGTAAATATCTTGTAGTACAATTGCCGGGTCATTCTATTTACAATTTAAACTAACTTCTCACTCTCCTTTGGTGTCTGGATACTTTTTTATTGTGTTATGTTAGTCACCATAAGAAACATCATTAGTTTTTGATGTAGGGTTCCAAGATTCACTGTTTATGTACAGCACCCAGTGCTCCATGCAATACGTGCCCCCTTTAATACCCACCACCAGGCTCACCCATTCCCTTACCCCTTCCCTTCCAAAACCCTCAGTTTGCTTCTCAGGGTCCACAGTCTCTCATGCTTCGTCTCCCCCTCTGATTTACCCCAATTCACATTTCCTTTCCTCCTCCTAATGTCCTCCATTTTACTCCTTATGGTCCATAAGTAAGTGAAGACATGATAATTGACTCTCTGCTTGATTATTTCACTCATCAAAATCTGGATATTTGATGCACATCACCTAGGTCATTTGATGGGAAAAAACATTCCATTTACAGGTTTCAGGTCTTTTCCGAGTAGCCACCTGCAATTTTACAACTCACAATTTCACCCATCCATGTGCAGATGACCACATCCATCATATACTTTCATGGAATGTGATAGAAGAAACAAAGAACAAAGTAGACAATAATCTGATACAAAGAAACTTTGTTGTTCCTGGCACAGCCCTATCATGAGGACCTACAGATAGGATTGGTAACAAGAATGGATACCCTAAGACATTCACCTTCTTCCCACATAATAATTGAACTTCTTAGTTTTGGTCAGTCAGAACCTGAATCTCTGAATATGAAAGAACAAATAAACAGATGTTAATAGTAATTGTCATTACTAAACATTACTTGGTTTTAGAAAACACTAGTACTAAAATCAACTATAGGTAAAAGACAACTGATAAAAGGATAGAAAAAGTTAAAAAATGTTTTGACTGAAGAATAAAATGATGCTAATTATAGTTATTTATATGTGTTCGCATGCTTCCTGTCTATACCTAATGTTATATGGCAAATTAATTAATGATTATGTATATTCCTAAAAATCATTAACTTTAAGTTTTGGTTAAGGGAGAAAATACTCCATAGATACACTAAAGTTTCATGGTTTTTTTATCATGTTTCATTTTCATTAATTTATAATTGTTTGAGGTACACAGATTTAAGACTGAGATTTTGAAAACATTTGGGTGGCTTAGAGACTGTACATCTGGATAAGATCTCTTTAATTTTTATCCAGCTTTCTCTAACCCAAATGTCTTCTTTTTAATGCTTAAATTTTGTCAAATGTGGACTATTTTGCACCAGATAACACTGAGAACATTATTGTAGAAAGATATCTAATAGTTTAGAGTGCAAATTTATTCTACCACTTAAGAGTAGAATGGAAATAGACATAGATGTTTGGACTATAAATTTGCTTCAAAAAATGCCATGTAAAAACATATGTAGATTAATCACATAAGTAAGAATCTTATTGTTGAGCCTAGAAATCTTGTAACAATAAACTAAAAAATTAATACAAAGTCACTACATATGAAAACAAATGTGCCTGTCTTTCCTGAAGGAATTGTAAGAATTTTCTGGGGTTTACAATTAGAAAACTGGCAACAAAGATAAATTTGATTGAGAAAAAAATAATGAAACTTTAGTTATTTTTTAAGTGTGTTGGAATGAAAGAGCACAAAAAGACCCTTCCCATTAGCCCTCTCATACATATGTACTACCAAGGACAACTTCTGGGTCTCCAAATCCAAGAAAGATCATGATTTAGATAAAAGCCAAAGTATAAATGAATGGATGGTAATTCTGTTGCTGTATCATGACAGTCTTATCTTGTCCCAAAGAAGTATTTTACTTCTCTTCAGACAGGCACATAGGTAGCTGGTAGACATTTTGACTATCTCTTGGAAATGAGAAACTAAAAAAGACTTTGCTATCATATTTACAAATTCCAAAGGGAAGAATCTAGTTGTGTAGTTTTTTCTAAAAGTGCCTCTTATTTTAATGAGAAGATTTGGTTAAAAGGGCAAAATATGTTTATTGTTTTGTTTTTCTAATGTATGAAAAAATAGATCGAATAAAAACACTCTATCTTATCTGTCAGGCCATAAGAACAGACTTAGGGTATATCATTTGACCTGGCTGAGGAACAAGATTTTGAATGACGATCCAGAAAGTAAAAGAAGACAAGAGGAAATGCTAAAGACAGAGGAAGCCTGCAAAGCTATTGACAGGTTGACAGGCTGTGAACACTTCAGTGTCCGTAAGTCCCATTTTATGTTTACTATAGATATATAAAGTTTGCTTTCCTTCATTTAGTAAAGGACATTATTGTGAGAGGCAAAGTATATAGTGAAAAGAATTTGCAACTTTCTATACAAAAATGAGTGAATTTTACTGAGAAAATTTCCAGGTCCTCTATGCCACAATCATGTCTATTGAGGAAATACCAATTGACTTAAATAGCTATTGATGCTAAGTTTGGTTTACTTTCTTCTCTTTCCAGTCACTTTATTTTGTTTAAGATTTTATTTATTTGACACAGAGAGAGAGATCACAAGTAGGCAGAGATAAGAGGAGGCAGGCTCCCTGCCGAGCATAGAGCCTGATGTGGGCCTCGATCCCAGGACCCCGGGATCATGACCTGAGCCAAAGGCAGAAGCTTTAACCCGCTGAGCCACCCAGGCGCCCTTTCCAGTCACTTTAATTAGTCCAGTTAAACTGATACTTTTTTTCTTGCCTCTATATAACTCCAACTACATAAATGGTTCTTGATCTGTCTTTAATAACCTGCAAGGAGATTCATATGATATTATCTTTCTTTGCAACAGCAGTAAAATAGAATCACGTAATAATTCTACTTTCTTAAATTGGAAAATTTATCTTAATACTGACCAGGAAACTTTGCAATGACTCCAAAAGAAAAATCTTCTGTGATTTACTGGCTCTTACTTCCACTGTCAATATTCATGAGTATACTTGCTAAATATTTTCTGTCTGATTAGAGAGTTTTCATATGTCTTTTTTTTTTTAAACCATTCACTTCAAAATGAAGACAACTCCATGGTCTCAGAATCCTCCTCTCATCGGTCAACAACTAGAAAGTGGTGTTATCCCATTCTATTCTATTTCTGAAGCAAATACCCTCTATTATCATCCTTTGTCTTCTTCTTTCCTTTTCATTACTTGTCCCTTCAGACCGAGTCAGTGGCATAGATAAGAGATAGCTGGAATCACATAATATGAGTTTTAGTAGGATATTTCTATTTTGGCTGACCATTTCTGTTCTGCTTATAGTGGCTTTTCCAGAATAGGTTTCCATATGTGTGTATATAAGTACACATACATCATTGAAGGGAGAAATGAGTATCCAGACAAATCAGGAATTAAATAAATACACTACTTTCTTCTAGTTTTATGTATCATTATTCTCCTGCAAATCATATTATATGTATTTGGTTGCCAAAGGTGAAAGAGATTCCCAGATGTTAAACGAGAAGTTTATGTACCAGAACTGCCTTCTCCTATTAACTTGTAAATTTTTAATTCAATAAGAGATATGACTTACAATAATATCTTGCAAATCTATGTTCTTGCTAAGTAGATAGACTAGTTAAGATCTGCTTCCCATACACTTCAGTTCTAAGTGGCCTGTTTAACAAAAGTTCTCGGTTGACCTGGATCGTGTTGCTCTGTACGTCCATCCTAAGCTTGGACCTTTTCCTGTTTGCCCCTCCTGCCCTTTTACCATCTAGTTTGCAATCCTGATAAAGCTACCTAGTACTTGTGCTCTGGGAAAAAAAAAGATGTGTTTTCCTGACTTTCCTTATTCTAGCCCTCCCCAACTCTCACAACAACCAGAAACCTTTGTCTCCTGACAGGTAAAACAATAGTGTATTCATACAGTGGGAAAGCCATGTACTCATACTTGCATGGTGTTTTCGTAGTCTTTCAAGATCCATGAAACAATTGACTGACACCAATTACTGCCATGTATTAAAATTATTGGAAATGTTTGCTTAACAAAGAATTTCTTTGCTTGTTGGAGGTTTATTAATCATACTTCTTTGACCTACTTGGGAACAGTGTAAAACAAAAAAAGATAAAATTCCCGGAATCAGAGAGAAATAGAGAATATGAATAAGAGAAGGAGGATAGAAAGAGAAGCCTTATATTTGGTCTCTGATGAAATCTGACTAGAAAGGACAGAAGCAATGTTCATGCTAAGGAAGAACTGTTTTAGCACAAAATACAAATCTAGCAAGTATGTCAACATATTCCATAAGAATCAGAAGGTCTATATGAGAGAAAGTATATACTTATTCATTTTTTCTTTAAAAAAAAACAGCTGTGTTGGAATAATTTTATATAAAAAATGTACCCATTTAGAAGTATACAATTAATGGTTTTAGTATGCTTATGAATACTAAAACTTATGAAGTTGTACAACCATTATAATAATCTAATTTTCATTATCCCTCCCCAAATAACCCATAGCCATTAGCAATTACTCCACATTCCATCCCTCTTACATTCAGCTTACTCTCCTCACAGTCCTAAATAACCGCTGGTCTACTTTCCTTTGCTTTATTTTTTTTTTCTGGACAGTTTATTTAAATGGAATCACATATTTTCTTTGTGATAGACTTCTGTCACTTAGTATAATCTTTTCAAAGTTCATGCATGCTATAGCCTGTATAACATGTATCAGTATTTACTTTTTACAGCTGAATAGTATTGCATTGTATAGATACACTTTTTGTTTATATGATTTTTATAATCCATTTTTTATACAATTTATTTTCTCTTGGATAGTACTGCCACACTGTTTTTCAAAGTGGTTGCGCCATTTTACATTGCCGTAAGTGTGGAGGCTCCATTTTCTCTTCATCCTTGTCTGTCTTTTGATTCTGGGTATCTAAATGGGTGTGAAGTGGCATCTCATTGTAGTTTTGTGTATTTACCTGATAGCTAATGTTGTCAAGTAAGTATGTATGTATCTATCATCTATCATTTATCTATCATCTATCTATATCTGTCATCTATCATCTATCTATATCTATCTGTCATCTATTATCTATCTATCTATCTTTTTGTTATAGAGTTGTAAGCATTCTATATATTATGGATCCTAGGACTTTATCAGATACATGATTTTTAAATATTTTCTCCTATTCCATAGGTTGTCTTTTCATCTTCTTGACAGTGTCTTTTGATATCCCCCAATTTTAATTTGGATGAAACCCAATTTATATATTTTTTCCTTTTGTTGCTTATGCTTTTGGTGTCAAATACAAAAATCCATTGCTTAATTTTATTCCTTTATTTATCTCTCAGAGTTTTATAATTTTAGCTCTTACATTTAGGTCTTTGACCCTTCTGAATTAGTTGCTGTATATAGTGTGAGGTAAGAGGTTCAACTTATTCTTTTGCATGTGGATATTCAGTTGTCCCGTCGCCATTTGTTGAAGAGAGTATTATTTTCAAATTGAATGGTCGGGATACCATTGACCATAAATGTGTGAGTTTATTTGTAGACTCCCAATTTTATTCTGTTGATCTATGTGCCTTTCCTTATCTCAGTACTATACTCTCTTGATTACTGTAGTTGTTAAGTTTTGAATTTGGGAAGTATGAGTCATTCAACTTTATTTTTCTTTTTCAAAATTGTTTTGGCTATTTGGGGCCTCTTCCAATTCCATGTGAATTTTAGGATCAACATTTCCATTTCTGCATAAGAGGCCATTGGATTTTAATAGCAATTGTATTGAATCCATAAATCATTTTGGATAATACTGTCCTCTTTTTTGAATATTGACATTTTATTATTTATTTATTTAGTGACTTAAACAACACTGATTTATTATTTCTCATAAGACTTTGAGCCGACCAGGGCTCAGCTGATCATTTTTAATATAGTTGATACATAATGTTACATTAGTATCAGGTGTAGGATATAGTGCTTCAAATTCTCTCTGTGTTATGTTGTATTCACCACTAGTATAGTTAACATCTGTTGCCATACCACATTATTATAATATCATTGACTGTATTCTCTATGTTGTACCTTTTATTTCCATGATTTATTCATTCCCTAACTGGAGACCTATACCTCCCACTCCTCTTCAACCATTTTGCCCATTCCCCACATGCCTTCCCTCTGGAAACTATCAGTTTGATTTCTGTATTTATAAGTCTGATTCCTTTTGTTTATTTGTTTTGTTTTTTAGATTCCACACGAGTGAAGTCATAAGTATTTGTCTTTCTCAGTGTGACTTATTTCACTTAGCAGAATACCCTCTAGATCCATCCATGTATTACCCTCTTAACAATGTTAAGTCTACCCATCCATTAACAAAGGAAGTCTTTCCATTTGTTTAGGTCTTCTTTAATTCCCTTGAACAATCTTCCATAATTTTCAGTGTATAGTATATTCTTGAAGGCTAATACATACACTTCATAAGACCATATAGTTAGTTTTGTCACCTTTGGGAAGCATCAAATTGTAACTAAAGAGCTTTCTAAAAATATATGACTTGTGCTCTTCTATTGTTGGTATAATATTTTTATTTTTTAATTTTATTTTTGTTATAATATTTTTAATGACCAACACAAATACTTGAGTGTTCTTGTTAACTCTGTGGCATTGTTACTTCTTTGTATTTTATCATTGTAGTCCAACATGAAGAAACAACATATATTGCAATTGCTTTGAAATCATCAATTCACCTTTATGCTTGGGCACCCAAGTCCTTCGATGAAAGCACTGCTATTAAAGTAAGTGGTCTCCTTCTTCTTGGATCATATGGTTTTTCTTTTGAGAAATTGTAAACAGAGAAATATTTTAAAATATAGTAGGTAATATATATACCATTGTTCTACAGTTAATGTAATGTGACTATACCATGTCAATAATTATCACTTAACCCTTTTATAGATAACTCACAGGCACCACAGCAAGGGAGAGTGTGAGGGAAATCCCTGACCCCTCCCCTTAGAGGACCTCCCTACCAGCTCCTCACTCCCAATTCCTGTAGTCAACATGAAGACCTCTTCTAGAGCCCCAAACACGGGCTTTGGGTGCCACCCCAATGACTTGAAGCTAAGAAAGTCCCTGTTCTCTCAGTGGGGGGGAGGTGGAGAGCAGAGGGAGGGTAAGGAAAGGTGTGGCAATGGTAGAGGGGCTTTGGAAGAGGAATGAGGGAAGAGAAAGCTTTTGCTCTAATTACCAGGGCTACAGTAGATGGGGGTGGGGAAGAAAGGGCAGGGTGGGCCTATATTTCTTCCAAGCTGGAACTCTAAACACATTTCTCTCCAGAACTATTACAAGGAATGGTGGTTAGGCTTATTTGGATTACCAGTAATGTTTCCACCTTTATTATGATTTAACTGAACTACTATGGATCAGCCTCTTAAGGTAACCACTTGGTGTCCCAAACAGTTAAGTTGCTAATGACTTTTTAATTTCATCTCATAAACTTGGGATTATTTTTATCCTTATTATTTTTAATGATACTTTAGAATTTTGTGTCAATAGGATTATTTTGTGTTTATTTCATAACAGTGAGGACTGATTAATAAACTGGGAATATTATATAGACTCCAGTAACTCCTAATATGGAGTATACATCAGAATCATCTGGAGCATTTGTTAAAAGTTTAGGTGTCAGACCCGACCTCAGGCTGAATTAGTAGGTCTGGAGTGGGGCCTGGGAATCTATGTTTTTAGCAACTGTTCCAGTTGACTTTGAATTAGTTGGTCCATGGAAAAGTTTTTATAAAGCACTGATTAAGGACACATCGTGATAGACTCTAGCAAGGTATTTATGAAATATTTTTTATCTTAGGTCGAGGTTTGGTAACATTGATATTTTTGCAACCAAAACATCACATAAAGATGGACTAATTTTTATGACTGCCTCTGTGTCTATCCATACAATAAATATGTTCTTTTATAAACAGCACATACTACCATAGAGTATAATAGACTACTATATAGACAGTCTGTGCCTGCCCTGACACAAATTATATCTCTGATCTGATCTCCCTAAATTGGGCCTTGGGTCAGCTGTTCGTATTTGGATATGAGTGTGTTCTTGGCTGTCTGCTGATTGGTCAAAGCTGCCTGATATGGAACTGGAAAATAAAGAAGATAATCACCAACAGTCTGTCTAGCCTGATATATAGTTTTTAGTCTAAGTCCAGTTAGACTCCAGTTCTTGAATCTCACCTCATGGCTACAATATGGTGAATCCTGTGATGTCCAGTCCTCTACTGTGACCTGAACTTGGCAATGAATCCTGTTTGGCTTTTTGTTTCCTTGGACTAGGAACCATAGGAGCCTAGAGTACATCCAGTCTATGGTAGGTTAACATGTCTGACCTTTTTCATTCCCTACCAAGTATGCATTGATCAATCAGCAGACTCCGAAGGAGACTACATGTCCTATGAAGCCTATATACGAATACTGGCAAAAATACAAGCAGCTGATCCAGCAAACCGGTTTAAGAGACCAGATGAGCTCCTTCATTTGCTGAAGCTCAAGGCAAGGAATTCAAAGACAACAGAGTGCTGGGCCATTCAAAGTTCTTACGATCATTGGAGATTTGGCCTCTGAAGGGAAACTCAAAATTTAGAACCTGAATGTAATTATGTTCTTGTGGTAGTAACAGAACTAAGAGAAAATTATACACAGTCTAAATATATTACGTAATTTAAAGAATCAACCAGGGTTTTATAAACCTATTAAACAAAAGGGCAGGGGGAATTTTTGCCTTAGTCAGAGTGTCATTTTTGGCCTTGTGGCCATATTTGGTTTTATATCTACAGGTGTTTCCAACAGTTGGTCATAAGCCAGTGACAGTTGACCTGGCTATTGGTTCTGAAAAAAGACTAAAGATTTTCTTCAGCTCAGCAGACGGATATCACATCATTGATGCAGAATCTGAGGTTATGTCTGATGTGACTCTGCCAAATAATGTAAGATCCCTAGAAATTATTGTACATCACATGTTGAGTTTGTCCTACTGTCAAAACTCTTAAAGATTTAAGTATATGATTATCAATATCTGTACTGGAACTGAAACCTAAAAGGTAAGTATAGAGTGCCAGAAAGTAGTAATGGATAAGTAGAAATCACTGACGGTTTCTTAGTCCAGACAGTTGAGTATGTTCCTCAGATAGATTTTGTTTGTCTGGCACAGTTTTGTTTGTTTGTTTTTAAATGAATAGAGTTCACACCTAAAAATCTGGACGTCTATTGATAAACGAAAAGATCTGATACCATGCGGTCCTTATTATTATCTGGCCATTATCAACTGGAAATGATTCATGCCTGCCCACTTTTATTTTATTATTTTTTTAACTTTTTTATGCCTTCCCTCTTTTGGATGGACTATATACTACACATATGCCCATCCATCCACCTTTATATATTTATAATAACCAATCCTAATAGATCAATGAGTTTGCAGTCTTTCCTTTCAATCTTTCTGCACCCTATAGTACATAAGCAGATTCTTTAAAAATATACCAGTATTGCAACATTATCATCCCATTTCTTTATCCAAATTATAGAACTTTAACCATGATATATAGCAAATTATCATAAAGTGTCCTCTTATAGTATAAATTACAGTTAGTACAAATTATAGTTAGACTTTCTGATCAGAGCATTCATCATTTTAAAATCTAATGCATATCAACTCTTAACTCTTAAATAATTATAAATAGTGATTCTATGGCACAATATGTAAAATATGGATAATTATAAAAATAGTATATACATCACTTATATAGAGTTCAAACATAATACCCCATATACACATGCACCATACAAAATATAATTCTACTGTGTCTCAAATTTGATGGTAACAATGATTTTTGTTTTATGGAAAATTATATTTAAAAGAAAGGGCTGAACCAACAAATCTCTCTTCATCCTTTTTTAATTCCCCAGTTTGTTGACAACTAAAATTTCAGGGTTGAGCATTATATAAAGTCAATGAGAAAACTTTTAAGTACTTTAAATCACTGTAGTAATGTGTTATTTTGCATAGCTTTAAGAATTCAGAGAATATCTCTGACAAATTGCATAAAGCAATTGTCAAATTATTAGTGGAAACATTAAAAAAAGTTTTGGCCATAATAACAATCTAATTAGCTCATCATTCAGTTGTTATCTATGAGTATGTAGAAGTCACCCTGTTTATAATGAAGAAACTATTGAACTGAGCCCAACCGAAGCCACTTAGATATGAGTTCAGATTAATATTAATATTAATATTATAGTACTTTCCAGTTAGAGTGTTACATAGCTTCCTGCATCTTATTTTTTTATGTAATAGCAGATAGCATTTATTTTGAAGCTAGTGCCACATTAAACATTGCAATATTGGTCCAAGTTTATATTTATTTGAAATATCATTCAAGAAGTTTCCACTCTGTGTTCCACTTGATTACCAAGCAAGGAGAATGATTTCCTTTTGAAGCAATCAGTTCATTACCATAGGCACAAAAATGAGAGATCAGTTTTTTTTAAATATTTTCTGACCTAATTAGGATACCTTACGTATATTCAAAAATAGTATTTTTAGCTAAATGCCCTAGTGTCCTGACCCATTAAAAGAGAAAGAACTCTAATAAAAGGGAGGGGAGTGTCTTCTGAAACAGAATGTATTAAAATAATATTTTTTCAAGAGAGCCAGATTATAAAACCTGTAATGCTACTAGGGAACCATGTGTGTTAAAGAATATCTGGTTACTGCTGGAATTATCTGAGAAGCAAGGAATTACCTCTGGGGCTTTCTGGATTTACAGCAGTCCAACTTTATTTTAAACAGATTTTTTTTTGAGACAACCTTTTCTTGCAACTTCTTTTCCTCTCTTCCTTTGTCTCTTTTCTGATTCAATTGCTCATGCAAGTGCCCAGGGAACGTATTAAAATTGCTTTTCGCCTCTGGATCCCCATTTTAGTTTTAAGGATTGTTGTTGCTGAGACATGGCCTCAAGCACTTGGCCTGAGTACGCTGGGTTTGGCAAGTATAGTTTCTGACCTTTTTTTCTTGTAACTCGCTAATTTAGAGAAATAATAAAGGAATGTAATTGTTCATTTCTCAGGGAAATACTATTAATGTGGCAGTTTCTGTAGTGTAAGTAAATTTTCTTATATTGTTTTATACATCATAAAGTTTACAAACTCTCATATATTTCTTAGTATTTGATATTATGTCACTTAATACATCTCTATTTATATATCAAAGACATTTTGTGATTTATAAATTGGATAAAAAATCTTACATTTTTTATGAAGGGAGAATGACTGTTATATTTTGAGTAGTGATGAATATTATAAAGTTGCCCCTTGTAAACATTTTAAGCTCAAGCTATTTTTAAGTTAATTTTCTATTTCTGATTTAAATGAATTGACCAAATAACCAATGATTTTGTATTTGTTAGTTGATTCACATATTCATCACTAAATTATTCATTAATGTGTTGAAATGAATCTGAAGTCCCAGTCTGTAACAAGTAATGTTTCTTCTATGATTATAGACATTTTGTTAATTTTTTTTTATTTTTTGTTAAATTTTAACAAATTTTTCTCTGTTGGAAATATATCTTCGTTTTTTTCAAACAAAGTTTTCTCCTAAATATAAAGAACACTATTAAACAGTAATGCCTTTATGACATAGGAAAGGCTCTTTTCAAGTGTTGGATAGCATGCTGTTTAATATTAATATAGAAGTTTCTCTTCCTCCCTGCACTTCAAACTTCTTTTTGGTCTTTATTGCTCAGCCAAGCTGCTTCAATTAAAGTAGTAGTGATAAAATGTTGGACATATAAATCTTTATGAAACATAATTCCAGCCCCTGGAAATCATTATACCACAGAATATCATCATTTTACCTGATTCATTGGGAATTGGCATGATGCTCACCTTCAATGCTGAAGCCCTTTCTATGGAAGCAAATGAACAACTCTTCAAGAAGATCCTTGAAGTATGGAAAGACATACCATCTTCAGTAGGTATGTACACAAATTTTTCTCTTTTATATGATCTCAGAGAAACTTCTGTTTTCTGAAATATCATATTTCTCAAGGCATATAAGGTTAATTTAGGATACCATATACTTATTCCCTTAAGGTGTGTATGTTTGCCATATGTTTAATAAATTCACAAGGCTACCACAAAAAGACTAATTTTGACTGTCTTAGTTGTTCATGTGCAATAATAATATAATTAAACTAGGGAAGGAATTTCTTTCCGCAATAATCTATAATTTTATTTTAACTCCCTTTGCTTGCAGATTTTATGCAGATGTTGGAAATGCCTCATTCCCTCACATGACTTTAGGGTTTACCTTTATCTTAGGAGGCTGTAAAATAATCATAAGAGAAGAGCAGAATTTCATAGAATTTCACAGAATAGTGTCTTATTAGAGAGTGATAATCCTGTGAGGAATCAAATACAAACTAAGTATGTGACATATTGATTATCACTAAAATTTCATCATCCTTCATTTACAAAAGAGATAAATATGACTGCCTGGAATGCCTATTAGGTACTATCCAGATGGCAACATAAAGAAAACTGCCTTTCATCTTCATCATGCCAAGAAATTTTTTCTTCTTGATGAATGCAGGACTGCTGATCTGGAAAATATGAATAACTTGAGATTCTTGTGTATGTTTATGAGGCTTGGTGACTACAAAGGTGATTCTAGGCAGGGAACAGAATGCATATTAACAGTACAATAGTAGGGAGAGTAGAATTATTTGATGGAGGATAAATGTTCCTGAAAAGAAGAGGGGATTAATGAAGCAAATAAAGGAAAAAGGAGAAGGAGAAGGGAAGGGAAGGAAGGAGAGATAGAGAAAAGTAGTTTGTCTATTAAGGAGCCAGAAGCTTCTGAAATCTTTATGAAATGGCTAAATGTGATCCCCATGCAGCTTTAAGACCAGTTTGAACTGCTTTTTTTTTTTTTAAAGATTTTATTTATTTATTTGACAGAGAGAAACACAGCCAGAGAGGGAACACAAGCAGGGGGAGTAAGAGAGGGAGAAGCAGGCTTCCCGCTGAGCAGGCAGCCCGATGTGGGACTCGATCCCAGGTCTCCCGGATCATGACCTGAGCCAAAGGCAGTCGCTTAACCAACTGAGCCACCCAGGCGCCCCTGAACTGCTTTTTAATGAACGTTTTTTTCATTATGAGATGATGGCACTTTGTATTGCATCTGCAGAATCCTTTCTTTTTGCACTCATAGTGTTAACAATTGTCCTTTAAAACTCTTCCAGTTTCTTCGAACAGGGAACAACGCCCAAGGGCTTAAAACCATTTTAAGTGACATCGGTAAATGCTTATAACTGACTTGACAGATCTTGGGCAAAAGAAACTGAAAATAATGAATCTTGTTCTAACCTTTACAGTAGTATTTTGTGATCAATATGTTAATCGGAAATTGAAATAAGGAAGTCAGTTCAATTCAATTCAAAACTGAGCAAACCCCTATATTTATGCTACTAGACAATCATAGGAATCAAAGGGGTCTTAAAATGTCATTTGGTAAGCTCTTGTCCTCAAGCAGGACAATTTCTGACCTAAAACAAAAACTATTTTAAGTTGCAAGAATTTGAAAAACGTCGGTCTCTATGTAAATAAATTATAACACTATAAGACTGTGATATTTTTGTTTGTGTATTAAGGATATTTTGAGAATATACTAAAGTCTACAGTATAACATTTATATTAAGGAAATCAATTTCTCTTTCTGTCTAAAAGCAACTGCTTTGCTATTTAAAACTAACCTAGATCCAGATTTCCCCAACCTAAAATTTACATTTCTTGAGATACAGTAGATGTTTTCAATAATAAGATCATTCATTTGTATTTTCAAACAAATATATAGAGGCTTAGCAATCACAGCAAGAATCACTAAGCATTTCAATTCCAAATCATTGAATCCTATTTCATAAGCAAGCTACTTCAGTTGCTAAGTTAAATGGCAAATTAATGTTTTCCAGAATTAAAGTGGAAATTATATAATGTCATATGAATGGGGTGCTTGGACTCAGCAAGTATTAAATTTAGAATTTTTTGCTCTGTGTGGTTGTTGACAAAATATCAATTTTAGTGAAATATTCACATAGGTGACAAAAATTCAAATCTGAATAGACTAAATCTAATACTTATTTCCATCATTCAAGTCATGGATTTTCCTCAATTTCTTTATATATGGAGTGATTTTAATTTCAGTTTGAAACTGGATTTATAAAGTCTTCTTCCAGGGAGTCATTTGTCTGAATAAAAATACAATTGAAAATACAATTACAAAAATGAAATTGTAATTTAATTATAATTTTGGGATGAATTTTGTACATGTAAGTATATTGAATTACAATGAGCAGGAAACAAGAAAATGCTTAAGTTTTAGTTGAGGAATTTCAAATGCCTCACATTATGCCTATGAAAAGTCACTTTTTTTTAAGATTTTATTTATTTGACAGAGAGAAACACAGCCAGAGAGGGAACACAAGCAGGGGGAGTGAGAGAAGGAGAAGCAGACTTCCCTCCAAGCAGGAAGCCTGATGTGGGACTCAATCCCGGGTCTCCGGGATCATGACCTGAGCTGAAGGCAGTCGCCCAACCAGCTGAGCTACCCAGGCGCCCTGAAAAGTCACTTTTATCAAAGTTTTAGTAATTTTTTCATGAGTCCTTTCATGCATGTTTAGTGTATACCTATATAGGCCAGGTAAATTTTGATTTAAACAAAAGCATTCTAGAACTTTGGAGAATGACAAAGAAAAATTATTAAACTATATTACAATTATAACAACACAGTTTATCTTGTTTATAATAGAAGAAAATGGAAAGTCTAGTGAACTGAATTCTGATTTTAATCGTGTTTATAACGCAAATGAAGGTGCTTTGTTTTAGTGTTTCCTAGACTATTTCAGCTTGACTCAAAATCTTTATATTAGTCCCTTCTACTATTGTCCTCCATGCTATTCCTTATGTCACACTGAGTGAAACCATATGATAATTGACTTTTTCTGTTTGACTTATTTCACTTAGCATAATCTTCTTTAGTCCCATCCATGTTGATGCATAAGTTGGGGAAAAGTGTGAGCCTGGTGATGAGTATTAAGGAGGCACGGATTGCATGGAGCACTGGGTGTTAAATGCAAACAATGAACATGGGACACTACATCAAAAATGATGTACTGTATGGTAACTAACTTAACACAATAAAAAATATGATATTTTAAATACAGGATTGAATTTATTTATGGAAATTTACTTTCCTATGAAGTGCAGAAAAAAGATCAACTTAAAATTTAAACATTTAACAATAATACTGCTCCCTGTGTCAGAAAATACCTTGCAGAATCAGTTGAGTATATGGTTATTTATATAATTAGATTTTCTGTGGGTCACCTGGGTGGCTCAGTCATTAATCATCTGCCTTTGGCTCAGGTCATGATCTTGGAGTCCCGGATCAAGCCCCGCATCGGGCTCCCTACTCAGCGGGAAGCCTGTTTCCCCCAGCTCTGTCTCCCCCTACTAGTGTTCCCTCTCTAGCTGTGTTTCTCTCTGTCAAATACATAAATTAAATCTTAAAAAAATAATTAGGTTTTCAGCTTTAAGGCAATGGTCAAAATTTTTTTCATAATCTTTTAAACTGAAGTATAGTTGACATATAATGGTATATTAGTTTCAAATATACAACATGGTGATCTTATAATTCTATACATTATTCAAAGCTCACCATGATAAGTATAGTCACAGTCAACATTAAATTGTCATAATCTTTACTGTAACCACGTAGATGACACAGAGTCCAAAAGTTACAATCTTTTTTTTTTAAAGATTTTATTTATTTGACAGAGAAACACAGCCAGAGAGGGAACACAAGCAGGGGGAGTGAGAGAGGGAGAATCAGGCTTCCCGCCAAGCAGGGATCCGGATGTGGGACTCAATCCTGGGTCTCCGGGATCATGACCTGAGCAGAAGGCAGTCGCTTAACCAGCTGAGCCACCCAGGCTCCCCCAAAAGTTACAATCTTAATAAAAATTTCCTGAGTCAGGCTCAGCCTAAACAGTATCAAATTCCGTTTAGTTCTGTTTATAATGTGGTCATGTGGTCATTCATTGACTTGCATTAGAGTTGCTAAAGTCATTATCAGAGCAAGTCATTTTTAATTGTTTTAATTTTGAAGTTAATCGGGTTTCTATGTGCGTCACTTCAGCACAAATACAAACCCTTATGAAATGTACCTCAACTAAACAGGAAGATTAAAAATGGCTGTTGGTAGATTTTACTTTCTACAAAGAGGGTAGAACTAATGCTTAGCTTTTTCTGTGGTGTTAGAGAATAAGACTACAAAAACTAAATGAAATCTAGTTATTCAAGGTTGATCACAATTTTAACAGTACATAGCTTGCTTGAATACCACTGCTGACCAGCATAATGACCAATGATTAACTATAGAAGGAGGAGAAACAGAATGTGTTTACCTGCACTGTAATAATAAGCATCTTAATAATCAAATGTTGACTGTGGTTATAATTTGCTATTAATAATAGAAAAAATTGTATTTTTCTGATTTTAACATTTTTATTGTAGCTTTTGAATGTACACAGCGAACCACAGGATGGGGCCAAAAGGCCATCGAAGTCCGCTCTTTGCAATCAAGGGTTCTGGAAAGTGAACTGAAGCGCAGGTCAATTAAGAAGCTGAGATTTCTGTGTACCCGAGGTGACAAGGTATTGTTTATATCTTCCAGTTATAGCAAAAATAAAGCAGGCGATAAAAATTAAGTAAGAAAATCCTTTTCCTTCTGGCCATAAATATGGTACAATTCCCAAATTGGCAAACTATTGATAAAAACAAGTTTTCACTTTGCAGCAGTAATATCTCATTTTACAAGAAAGAAAAATAGATTTAGATTTGTCAATTACTTCTGTAATGTGATCAAATTTAACAACCAATTCAGATAATTTAAATGGAAAATGTGCATTGTATGAAATCCTTAGTCTCTACATACATTGAAAAATAATAGCATGAAAAAATAATCCTAATAAAACAAGGAAACATCCACATTTGAAGAGATTGCAGAGGATTCAACTTAATATCAAAATAACCACGGTAAAGCATTGTGCATGAAGGAAGAGTACTGGTTTGCAGTATAAGGGATATAATGGGAAGAACCCGGGTTCAAGTTCAAATAGACTTAACATGCAGTCCCGACTTTGTCACTTAACAAGATGTAAGAACCTGGAATTTTGATTAATTTTCTTGAGTCTTAGTTCCTTCATCTCCAAAATGAAAATATTAATAACTCCTGTCATAACAGTTTTGAAAAATAGTGATAATGTGTATATAGTAAGCATCTCACAGATTGCCTGACACATAAAATATTTTAAGTCAAGGGTAGCTAGTGTCATAATCATCATCATCATCATCATCATCATCATCATCCTCAGTGTCAAAACCCTTCTAAGTATATCCACTGTGGATGTGGAAAGACTTACTCCTAACAAGGAGGCCTCTGTTTGCTCTTTATTTTCATGCTCTATTTTAATTTTCTCTAAGGCACAGACCATATTCATAAAACATATTCCTCTCTAAGCTGGTTCGTTTAACTCATAATATCAGTCTATTGATGTCAGTCCATTCCACTGAAATAGAAAATCCCTCTCCAAGTAGAAAATTTCGGTGGCCACTTAAACACCAGCAATAATGGTGAACAACACTGAATAATTTAATCATTTCCTTATATTAAAAGAAAAACTAAAGACAACTTGAGTAAAAGTAGATTTTTTTAAAACCAAAGGTAATCTTTAAACAAAACTAATCAAGAATGTCAGCAGATAAGTGCCGCAACAAAACTTAATTTTATTTAAACCATATGAAGTACAATTATATAGAATATGGTAAAAGATTATTTTAATACATAATTTAGACTCCATATCGATTTAAAGTCTTGTTCTTTCAGTAAATCCTGTTCAGTAAATAGTATAGCTTAATATTTTAATTTGTTGATGTGGAATAATTGAAATTATAGTTGTATCTGTCAAATATCAGGTTACAAGACACTAAATATTTACTGATAGTATCTCTTTTTCTCTTTTTAAAGCTATTCTTTACCTCTACCCTGCGCAATCGCCACAGCCGGGTTTACTTCATGACCCTTGGAAAACTTGAAGAGCTCCAAAGCCATTATGGTGTTTAAAAGGTTCCAATGACTTATTACAGCATTTGCAAACATAAATTTGCAATTTGCATCTTAAAATTTCTGAGATTAAATGAGCATTCAGTTTTATTGTTAGGGAAAATTAAATCAGATACTTTACTTTTAATGTAGCGCACAATAGTTCTAATGAGAAATGCATCTTTATATATAAAATTAACTATAGCAAGCTCTATGTACTCCAATGGTGTACAATACCTTTTGCACAAACTTTGTAACTTTTGTTACTGTGAATTCAAATATTACTCTTTGGACAGTTTGGACAGTATCTACATTCAGATTTTACTACATGGAATAAAGAAACTTGTAATGAGTTAGGTTCCAAATAGCTTTCAAAATAACTGGCCCTGAGTGAGGTTTTTCAGAAAAAAATAAAAATGACAACAAACTATATGCACATTTGCAAAGTCATATAAAGAACCAAAGTTTAGATTATTAAATTACAATAGTAAGGACTACGCTATAAAGCTGACTAAGGCTGAACAGTCTGCATGCCTGGAAGAAACTACAGTGATAAAAGGGAAAAGGCCACCCATTCTTATTGTTCCTTGATAGTGAAGCCCCCAGTCAAAGAGCAGTGGTGTTTTTTTCATACCATGTTAAGCTGGTTTCCTCCTGATAAGAAGGAAGAAAGTCTCAGATGCTTGACTTTTTTCAGAAGCCCTGAAGATGTGCAATAGCTATTTAAAAACAACAAATAATACACTTGCAAGCCTGAATACAGGACTGAACTATACACATGTACTGTAGAAAGAGTTTTTTTTTAAAATACTTTAAAGTAGGTGTCCAATTCTAACCTACAAAGACAGATTGGTTGATTTATCAAAATTCTTATCTGACCAACAGTGTGACCATTAGACAATATTGACTATTTTCCCAATCCCAGATTAAACTATATAAAAGTTTCCCCCAGTTATAAACAAAAAGAACAAAATGTAACAACCAAAACGTTGACTGCTAATACTTATATTTTTCCAATTTCTGTTTCTATAGAATCAGAAATTGATCTAAAAGTGATAAGTCTACATGTTGGAAATTAATGTTTAGTGAAAGAAAGAAAGAAGAAAGAAAGAAAGAGAGAAAGAAAGAGAGAGAAAGAAAAAAGAAAGGCTGATTTTGAAAAAAGTACAATTTCCATCAAATTTAGAGTAGTAAAAGTCATTCTAGTCCATCACCCAATATGTTATAGACGCCATAGATAGGCGATGCTTGGTCACCTATGGTAACTGCTATGTGGTGAAAAGCATGATTTCTGCATATCCATCCTCAGTACCATGGTTAGTTCTGGGGCAATAGAGAAGCAACAGAACTACCGCAAAGTATACCTCAGTATAATTCCTCTAGTTCTGCTTCATAAGTATGAAGACAGTGCTAGTGGGATAATACTTTTCAAACTACCTGGTTAACCAAAATACAACAGCAGCTGACGGTGTGTGATTTCATGATAGCACATTATTTCTTGATACCTTGGTGCCAAGAATGATGATTTGGATTTTCCTAACAAGTGTGTAGTAGCTCAAAATGAGAATTTAGGAGAACCTGAATCCATGAATTAAAGAAATAAATGTGATTCACATTTCTGTTACTGTGACACAATAATGTGATCCTAAAACTGGCTTATCCTTGAGTGTTTACAACTCGAACGACTTTTTAAATATATTAGTTTAAAGAGAAAACAAACCTTAATGTCAAATTATTTCCTTAGAAGTAGTCTTCACTATTATAAATTTGTACACCAATAAGGCATGGGGAACTTTGTGCAAATACCTCATTGCTGAGCAAATGGAGCTTGCTATGTTTGAATTTCAGAAAATTTTCTCATTTAAGTAGTGTGTAGAATCAAGTCTTTTAAGAATTCATTTTTTTCTTCATAATATTTACTCAAAGTTAAGATTAAAAATAATTTTTATCTTAAAGTCATATTTTAAGGCAGTAAGACAGTAAACTATTTTAGGAAGTCAACTTCCATTGTGCTTTGTGGCTGTTATTCTAGTAAACAGACCATAGTGAACTGAATCTAGAGATGTCCCAAAGGAAACAAACAAGAAAAATTGCAGATGCATAACTGAGCTTTAAACAATGAGGTGTTAATGAAGAAAGAAAGATGGACATATATCATGAAAGGAGATTGAAATCTTGGGTAGTCCAATAGAAAGGATTGAAAATATTTAAAGTGGTTCATAGGTAGTGAATATTTCCAATTTTGATGTTGTTCCATCTGGAATTTTTATATCCTTTGCCAATTGAAACAAGAAACTGAAGGAACAATTAAATTTCATAGTCAGTGCACATTAATAGAAGAAATTATGTCTATACCTCACTTTGTATATCAGCGCCTGGAAGCCCCAGCTCATTACAGAAGCAATGAAAGGGACTCCTCACCAACCAATTCCCCTAGCCCTGTGATTGAAACATGAAAGTTCTAGCAGGTTGTGAGTAGCACTGGGACAGAATACAGTTTTATTTTAGTGTACTTTAGTTTTTTCACTAAAGCCCTTGTCCAGAATTAAAGGCACTGTTGGAAATATTTGAAAACTAGAAAATGATATATGAAAAGAATTGACAAGAGAAGCTCTGCGTGATTAGGTCTGTTGAAGTAAGCTAAGAGCCTCAGAGAAAATAGTAGGAAGGGATAATTATTTAGATAGTAAAATAGGCAAAGCAGACATCACACATGTGCACATACACACATGTACACATACATACATACACACAAATTATCAGAATGCATAATATTTAAATATTTTCAGTGCTACCAGTTTTAGAGAAAATAATCATTAGGTATTTTCTGCGAGAACTCATTTAATTGAAACAGTATTAATAAAACTAGAAATAATGCCACATGCATTCAATGGAATCTTTGAAATACTCTTCAGTTCTTTTTAAAAATGTGCCTATTTAAATCAATTTGTATTCTGTCTGTGCTTTAACTTTAAAAATTATTGAAATAATCTTTGAGACTGTCAATTGTTTCATCAGAAAATCTGCAATGAACCGTTGTTCAACCTCTAAAAATAAACATTTTAAAAACTATTTAATGACATCATTATTTGAAATACGTTTGTCTAATGCCTGAGAATTAGGAATCATTCAGTAAACATTCATTTCTTTAAGTATGTAATAAGGCACTGATTGGAAGGTGTTAGGGGTTTTGCTTGTTTCATTAGGAATTCTGGCTAAGGAGGGTTATATTGATATGACTAAATTTTTTCTAAGTACAATGGTGGGATTAGAAACCAATTAATTTCCCTCAAAATGTGTGGAGCTTGACACAGACACACAGCATCTCCCAGCATAGGAAACCCAAGGAAATTTTAATCTGGCTCCCTTCCCGTCCCACCTCAGTGTCCTGAAGCCCAGTGGAGAAGTAAGAGGAGAAACCTTATCCAAAGAGAGGAGTAAAAGATTTAGTTTCTTAGCATTCAAGAAAGGGTTTAGTGCAGGCTGATTGTTGAAAATGGAAGACAGAATAATTATGGCAGGTTGTCAAGGAAGCTGAGTCCTTCATTTGGGAGAAGAGGAATGACACTTCTCTCAGCAGATCACAGAAGCATTAAGGGCATGGTCTCATGAGTATTCTGTTGTCTCAGAACATTCTGGAGAAAAGTTTATCAAGCCCCCAGCTGAGCGTGGCCCTAATTTATCAAGTGTGTCAAGACATTCACAAGTGGGATTACCTGGACATGACAAGCTCATCCTGGCTTTCAGAGTCTAAATTCAAAGTGCTTCTATGATCAGACTGACTCATTCAGCTTAATATATAGTGCCCACAGGCTTCCACTATTTTAAGGGGAAATGAGCCAAAGAATAAAAGTATAATCATAGATAGGAATTAGAATGGGCAGGGTGATGACCCAAGGCTGAAAGAGGGCATTATCCTAGGAACACTTTCACAAAGAATAGGGACAGAGCAAGTCATGAGTAGAAGTTGTTATTAAAAACTTTACCATTCTAAAATGGACCAGCGGCTTTACAGACTCCAGTACAGCAAATCTATTAACTGAACCTTTTCCAACATTATGATTTCCAGCATAATAGCACCTTTTTATTTACAGGGCCTTTGGCCATTATTTAAGAATACTCAGATTCCTGAAAATAATAAAGCAATTGAGTATAGCTATTCTTTAATTCAAAAAATTAAGTAGAAGGTAGCTGATGAATTAAAGGCCAAACATATTTCAGAAAACATTGTGGTATGTCCTGTTTTAGGTTTTCACAACCATTTCAACTGATTAAAAAATAGTTGTTAACGGAGGAAAATTTGCCCTATATAGATTTATATTTTTAGAAGCTATTCCACATGCTACTTTGTAGATGAATACAAAATCAGGTTGGGGATTAACTTTCTCTAATAGCTTTGCCACTTTGTATGTCAAAGTGCCTTGTATGTCGCTTAGCATACAGCAAAGACATAAAAACATGACTTGAAAAGGAAAAAATGGACTTTTTTTGCCTTCATTGTGCTTAACTATTTTATTTACAAGAGTTTAAAAGTAAAATCCAGGGGCGCCTGGGTGGCTCAGTTGGTTGAGCGACTGCCTTTGGCTCAGGTCACGATCCTGAAGACCTGGGATCAAGCCCCGCATCAGGCTCCCTGCTCGGCGGGAAGCCTGCTTCTCTCTCTCTCACTCCCCCTGCTTGTGTTCCTTCTCTCGCTGTGTTTCTCTCTGTCAAATAAATAAATAAATAAATCTTTTTTTTTTTAAAAAGTAAAATCCACATACCTATTTGTTTCACCCAAGTACTGTCTGTGTCCGGTGACCAAAGAGTAATGACCTACTTTGGGTAATTTTAAATGACTTTGCTCTTCAAACCTGAAATGGGATAGGTCAAAATAAAATTAAAAGTTTCTTCTCAAGTTTTGTTTACCTTTATTTTTTGGAGTTTTATATTTTTATTTTTTATTTAGATATAACTCAGATACAGTGTTGTATTAGTTTTAGTTGTACAATGCAGTGATTCAGCAATTCTGTACATTACTCAGTACTCACCAGAGTAAGGGTATTCTTATACCCCTTTATTTCACCCATACCCACTCTCAGCATAACCTTTAAAAGCAACACATGAGAGGCCACTATGTCCCTTTAATAATTACCTAAAGGTCATGATTAATGACAAAGATTGTCTAATAACATAAAAACAAGCTATTTGACTGGATGTTTTGTAAAACATTTGTTTTGAATGTAATTCTTTTTCACAAGATTGACTCTATGTTTGACTCTATATTATATCATTTTAAGACATATTTAAGGGTCATCTAATCTTGTCAACATACTTTTTTTTATTGTTACTAAAAATTTTTTTCCAGTGTTCCAAGATTCATTCCCCATTCCCCACACCCAGTGCTCCACGCTTTAGGTGTCCCCAGTACCCACCACCAGGCTCTCCCATCCCTCCACCCTCCTCCCTCCAAGTCCCTCAGTTTGTTTCAGTGTCCAAAGTCTCTGTTGTTCCCTTTCCCTCCCTAGATTACCCTAGTTCCCATTTACTTTCCTTCTCCCACTGTCCTCCAGTTTGCCCCTCATGCACCGCAAGTAAGTGAAACCATGTGATACTTGACTTTCTCTTCTTGGCTTATTTCACTCAGCATAATCTCTTCCAGTCCAGTCCATGTTGCTACAAAAGTTGGATATTCATCCTTTCTGATGGAGGCATAGTATTCCATTGTATATATGT